>JBBPCY010001063.1:0-16384 GCA_037974405.1 Brachyalestes nurse
TCTCATTTGTGAAGCAGCTTTGTGACAATGACCATTGTTAAAAGCGCTATATAAATAAAATTGAATTGAATTGAATTTAGCAGCTACCGTAAATGAGAAGAGGGCTCCCCATATAAGGGGCCTTCAAAGAGAAAGGGGAGAGAGATGAGGATCTCCCAGTGGATGCTCCAAACTAACTGCTCTCCGTTCTTCTTTCCTTACAGATACCGTCCAGCCCAGGTGCCAGTACTCTTTAAGTCCCTGCAACCTATGCTGAACACCTTCTCCCCGAGCACATTTGATCACCTCACCTACCCACACAGAGCACAATCCCTTTACTTTGTAAATAAATCTGTACCACTGACCTGAGTGGTTGTCAGTCTTAAGCTGTGTCCGAGCCTTGCTAGGTGGCGCTATCGTGGTGTTGGAGATAGAGATAGATCTTGTTGGGCCATTGCCAAAGTCCGCTGGAGTACATTTTCATGATCCAAGACTACGCCACTAAATACCTCTGCGTAAACCAACCTATTTAGTCAGGCAAAAAAACAAAAACTATAGTATCAGACCAAGAACTCCGTTAATTTAATTTTTTAAAATTTTTATTTTAATTATAATTTTAATTTTAATTAATGGTTGATTTATGCACACTGCTGGAGGTCAAACGTTTACGTTTATGGCATTTACGTTTATGGTATTTAGCAGACACTCTTATCCAGAGCGACATACATTAGTGATTTAAAGTAGTGCACGACTGTGCTTAACACCTGTAAAGCTATACTTCAATCAACAACAACTTTTAACCAAGTTATTGCTAGCTACATTACAAACCTTAACAAACCCTGTCAAAGAGAAAACAAATCAGAGGTTAACACACAAGTACAGAAAAACAGTTAAGAGAGTAAGTGGCTGAGGGGTTTGTTAAAAAAATAGCAAAAGATGCATAAGAGATGCGCGAGAGGACTGGTTAGTCACCAAGATGCTCCTTGAAGAGGTGGGTTTTCAGATGACGCTTGAAGACAGCAAGGACTCCGCAGATCTGATCGCAAGAGGGAGTTAATTCCACTACTGGGGGGCCAAGACCGAAAAGAGTCTTGATGCATGTCTTCCTCTTCTTTTGAGCAACGGAGGTTCAAGACAAGCCGTGTTTGAAGCCCTGAGAGGACAAGAAGTGACATGCTGCTTGATCAGTGGAGACAAGTAAGGAGGTGCAAGCCCATTCTTAGCCTTGAAGGCAAGTGCTAAGGTTTTGAACTTAATGCGAACAGCCACAGGGAGCCAGTGAAGGTAGAGGTGTGGTGTGTGAGAATTTAGGAAGATTGAAGACTAACCTCGCGGCTGCATTCTGAATCAGCTGAAGTGGTCTTGTTACCTTCAATTTCAGTCCAGCCAGAAAAGAATTGCAGTAGTCCAGTTTAAAGATGACCAGAGACTGGACGAGTAACTGTGTGGCTTCCGTGGTGAGCAAGGGTCTGATTCTTCTGATGTTGTATAGAAGGTGTCTGCGGAATGAAACTTCATCATCCAACAAGACACCAAGGTTTCTTACCTTCTTTGACGGGACAATGATATCTGAGGAGTCCAGCGGCCAGTTGTTAAGGAACCATTGATGATGTAGGAGATTAGATGCGGGATTAGATCTGAAGATATCATCTGGAGCGTACTCGATGGGACAGGGTCAAGCAGAGATGTGGTGGGTCTGCTGGAAGTCAGAAGCAATGTCACATCCTCAAGAGAGAGAGGTGAGAAGCCAAGAAACTGGATAGCACCGGCTGAGCTCTGGCTGACAGGTAACTTGAGGACTGGTGGAAAGGATCTACTAATGGCATCAATCTTTGCATCAAAGAACACAGCAAAATCTTTAGGTGAGAGAGCTGAAAGAACAGTGAGAGATGGAGATTTAAGAAGAGACAAAAAGGTGGTAAACAGCTTGCGAGGGTTGGATGCTGATTCGCTTTGGTCTGGAAGACAAGGGGCAGAGTAGATTAACTGAGCTGTGGCGAGTTGAGAGAAGGTCACTGATTTAACTGAAGATGGACGGGGGTAGTGGAGTCAGGGAGAGATAAAGAAGACAGAACAGCAGAGGAGAGAGAGGGTAAAGAAAGAGAGGATAGATTTCTGTGGGTAGTCGTAGGCGTCACACGTGGGAGATGGTCTGGGGAGGAAATTTGAAAGACAAAAGATGATGGTCAGAGACATGTAAAGGACTGGACAAAAAATTTGAACACAGGAAGTGACCTGGTCGATATCAAGTCAAGAGTGTTGCCTGCTTTGTGGGTCGGAGGAGAGTCGCAGAGGGACAGGCCAAAGGACGATAGCAGCATCGCAAGCTCGCAGGTCTTCACCTTGTCCCCTGGCAGATTAAAGTCCCCAAGGAGGATGAGGGGAGAATCATCATCTGGAAAAGAGCTCGGTAGGATGTCCAGTTCATCTATGAAGTTACCCAGAGGACAAGATGGGCAATAAAGGACAATGATATGGAGCTTAGTTGGGTATGTTACAGTAACCAAATGGAATTCAAAGGATGAGATGTTGAGGCATTAAACGCCAACTACGTGTGAGAGCTGGGAATCCCACAGGCCTCATATTCTTCAACAACTGAGTTCATGCAGGAGCTCCAGACAGGACAGAAGAAGGTCACACCAATTGTGGAAAGGGTATACAATGGCACTGTAAATTCTGGCCAGGGGAAAAGGTGCTGATACTAGTACCTATGAGTAATTGTAAATTTATAGCCTTGTGGCAGGGCCTCTATTTCGTTGCGTCAAGGGTGAGCACAATTAATTACAGTATTGTGTGCAGCAGTAAATGTGCTGACAATAAAACATACCATAATAATTTACAAAATGGTGGCTTGCCTACCCTGCCCATGCAGAGGCACCTTATCCAGTATGAGATCAAAACACCACCGGGGTAATCAGAATCAGAAGCCTTTATTGATCCCAGAGGAAATTGCTGATGTAATGTCTGCCACAACACACAAAGCCACAGATACAGTAACAATATAACATAAAGTCTTAATAAATTCTAAATAAAAATCTGTAGAAAGTAAAAATCTTAATAAGAATATGCTATGCTACAAACAGAAATGCTTGGTATAAATACTATATATAAGTAATACAGTTGAAATAAAAACTACTGACACAAATGGTAGTTTGGAGAAAGGTATTACACTTATTTGAAAATCAGTAGTAATATTAAGTAACGAAAAAGTAATATTGCAGGTAATTAAGGGATTTAGCACCCATTTAGAAAATGTCCCCTAAATTGCACATAATGATGTTTTACTACACAGTAAGAACATTGCACAGTATTGAACATGATCCACTGTTGCACATCAAAGCAAAAATAATGCACATAGTCCTTCTCATAATGATAGTTATATAACCCAATAAGGAAATACACAACAAGAAGCAGCATCACTGTTCCCAAAGCCACAATTGCACTACAGACCCTCGAAATCTATTCTCTACCCTCGAAACAGTGCTGTTTTCTCCTCCACCTTCACCAAAAACAAATTTCTCAGCAGAAGTCTTTGCCTCCATCTTCACTGAAATGGTGGTGGCTATCAATAGCCAATTCACACATGGTTAACCTGTATCCCACTATACCTATTTAGGTTAAAATGCATCATTTAAGCCTTTGCCCTATCCATACATGGCTTTTTAAAGCCATCTCTTCAACTATCAAGACATTTTTCATGCATCTGTGGTTAAAACCTCACTAATCTCTATGACATTCCCTTACAGCTTTAAACAAGCTAAAGTAATGCCTCTGGTCAAAAAAGCCTTCCCTCACCCCTGCTCAAATTGAGAGGCCAATCTCATTGCTTCAGTTCTTATCCAAAATCATTGAAGGTGTGATCTCCAAAAAGCTTTCAGAATTCCTCTTTCAGACTTACCTCTTTGATCCATGATACACAGCTACACCGGTCCTTCCTGGCAGATGACCACACCATCTCGGCACGCATCTCTGCTTGTCTATCAGACATATCCACATGGATGAAGGATCACCACCTGCAGCTAAACCTTCATAAGATGGAACTTCTGGTTATCCCAGCGAAACCTTCCATACATCACAATATCAGTATAAAATAGGCCTTGGCCTATACTCATGGCTGCCTGAATTATATTCAATTCACTGACTCTGACTCACTGAGTGACATCTAGGTCTGCACCCAGCTCCCTTAATCACCACCATCCATACACACAAGGCAAACCCAGTCCAGACTGTTCTCATTTGTGGTTCCTTGCTGGTACAATGAGCTGCCAAAGTAGACCAGGACAGCAGAATCTCTCTCCTTTTTTAAGAATCACTCGTTCATTCACCTCATTCATTCAGAGAGCACCTAAAATCCAGTTGCATCTTCTTCTACACCCTACATAAAGATCTAGCTCTTAGAGGTCTCATCTGGCACTACCACTGTCCTGAATATTGCGTTTTATCCAAAGTTGATTTAAATAAAACTGTCTGTCAAATAAATGCAATGTAATGAACACCAAGAATCTTGGTACCCTGGATTATCTCCACTGAGGAGGCACTGATGTTTGGCAGAGTGATCACACTGTGCCCTCCACAAGTCAAGTACGTTTTACTGTCATTTCGATCATATACACTGTGAAACGTAACAACATGCCTGCAGGACCATGGTGCAATACAAGAACAGAACAGACCTGAACACCACAAGACCACAAGAACCGCCTGGCAATGGCAAAAAACACAAGAGCAACAATTCAACTAGACAAGACAAAAAAAATATTTCTAAGAAAGTAAAAACAGCCTAAATATGGTCTAAATAGAAAAATAATCTTGCCAAGCATGTTTCACTTAAGAAAAGTAGTCTTATTTTCAGAAAATATATCTAACTTTTTTTGAAATAAGATTTCCAGCTAATATCAAGCTGGATTTAACCAGAAACAATGTATGGTATAAGTTTGCAAATTATTCCAGCAAAGAAACAAGATAGTTTTCCTTATTTTAAGACTGAGATCACATCTCAATTTAAGAATCTTAGGAAATAACAGCAATTGACTGTGAATAACAAAAAACATTTATTGTTTTTCACGGGCATGACAAAAAAAAGATAATAGTTTATAATGACCCTCTCCACCACCAAGATTAAACTTTTTCTTACAAAAACTTACAAAGAACTGAGAGCACCCGAAAGAAGATGGAGAAAAATGCTTCAGAGCAGTGACCTCATCTCTTATCGCTCTCTCTTATCTAATTTTTCAACTGATTTAACTTCCGCTAAGTCTTCCTTTTTCAGAACGAAATTTGAAGAATCTGCATCTAACCCTTGCAAGCTCTTTGCTAGCTTTTCTTCCCTTCTTAAATCTCCTTCTCTCCCTGTATCTCCAGATCTCTCACCAGAAGACTTCACAAAGTTCTTTGACGAGAAGATCGATGATATTAGAAGACCCTTCTCTCCAACCACCATGCCGCCTGTCACACAGAGACCAGGCCATGCTGCCCAGTTTCATGCCTTCTCACCGCTCTCTCTTGAGGAAGTATCGCTGCTCCTGACGTCCAGTAAACCTACCACGTCTCCACTCAACCCTCTTCCATCGAACACGCCCCAGATGACAACATCAGAGCTCACAGTCAATCACCAAATCCTCTTTGCCACTCTCTCCAACCTTGGGATCTCGGGCACCGCCTGGCAATGGTTTGCTTTCTACCTTGGTGAATGGAGGTACCAGGTAACATGGAAAGGCGCCCAGTCTGCTTCACGAAGATTGTCCACTGGTGTTCCACAGGCTCGGTCCTAGGACCACTTCTCTTTTTTTATATACTGGTTCCCTTGGGGATGTTATAGTCTCACATGGTCTCTCCCATCACGTTTATGCTGATGATATGCAACTAATACTCTTTTTCCCTTCCAGCAACAACCAGTCCTCAATGCGCATCTGACATCTCCTCTTGGATGGCGGGCCACCACCTCAAGCTGAACTGCAGCAAGACTGAGCTCCTCTTCATCAAAGGGAGTCCCTTACCAAGCCACAATCTCACCGTTTCTATTAGGAACTCGGTTATCATCCCTTCTACGAAGGTAAGAAATCTTGGTGTTACACTAAATAAAGATCTGTCTTTCTCGCTGCAGGTTGACCAGGTCTCCAGAATATGCAGATACCTTCTCTACATCATCAGAATATTCTGACCCTTCGTCACCACGAAAGCCACACAGATTCTCGTCCAGACTCTGGTCATCTCCAAACTGGACTACTGCATCTCCGTACTGGCTGGACTTCCACAGAAGGTGACCAAACCACTGATTCAGAATGCAGCTGCAAGGTTCTACTAGGTAAACATCATTTAGTACCTTAACAAGAGCAGTTTTTGTGAAATGATGTTGACGGAAACCTGATTGATAGTCATCAAAGAATCTATTTGTGTAGTTAGGTAGTTAATGATTTGATTAAAAACTACTTTCTCCAGAATTTTGCTTATAAAGGGAAGATTAGAAATGGGTCTATAACTGTTAAGAATACATCTAAATTACGCTTCTTCAGGAGGGGTTTAATAACTGCGGTAACAGTGCTGGAAAATGGTTCAGAGAGCTGTTCACAATCTCCTCAAGAGTTCTAGCATCTGTTGGATCAAACTCAGACATGATAGGCATGTTATTTCTCTGAGTTGACAAAGTTCATTGAGTGTGTAGATCCAAGGTTATGTCTAATATTTTCTATTTTTTCGTTGCATTTTGAAACTATAAGGAACCCCGAAGGTAACTGCATCTGGGGATCTGTTAAACTCTCTACTGTGGCAAAGAGAGTATGAGAGTTCTTAGTGTTCCTGTTGATGATTTTAGAAAAATATGCCCTCCTTGCTTTGCCCAACTCAAAGTTGTATCTGTGGAGTCTCACTTTGAAAATGTCATAATTGGAGTTTAGTTTGCCTCCAGCGGCACTCTTCTTACTTACACTCTCCTGATTAGTTACGGCAGAGAACTTTCTCCACAGTGCTTTCTGTTTCCCAGAAATAGTTCTGACCTTGATCGGTGCAATAGCATCAAGGGCCCTGAGCATTTTAGAGTTAAAATGATTAAGACATTCATCTACAGACTCTGCTATTATGCTTGGAGTCCTAGATATGGTTTCCATAAAGACAGCCCTGGTATTTTCATTAATGTTCCTCTTATTGACAGTTCTAGAGTCAGGTTGGATGATAGGGTGAATCGACACATCACAGAAAACACAGTGATGGTCTGACAGAACCACATCCAAGACATTCACAGAAGTAACACTGAGGCCTTTACTGATAACCAGGGGCCTCATGTATAAACGGTGCGCACAAAAACGCTGCGTATGCCCGTTTCCACGATCACGTCGAGTATAAACACTAAACTTGGCGTACCGCTATGCACATTCTCACGGGAGCCCCAACCAATGCGTAGGCACGTTTCTACTCGTTTTTGTGAATGGGTGGCACCTAGTGGCAAAATAATGTACTATGGCTTCCCTTTTGTATACTTGCATTAATGGCACGGTCTCTATCAAAGACACTGCAGTTAATTGTAAAAATAAAACGGTGGAGAGAATGGCCAAGCTACTACATCTACCATGGATGCTCTTGCGTTATTGGCAGATATCGCAAATGAAGAATTAGCCAGAGGAGCTTGTCAGCGTGAACCCGCGGATCGATCGGTATTTCTCAGTCATCACTGAGTCGAGCCATGCCCGCTGCATGGGATGGTCATCCAGACATGTACAATTTTTTACACTGCGGTTAAACAGCCAAACATTAAAGCTCAATTCGCAGCGATGTGTGGTTTTCCAAATGTAATCGGAGCGATCGACTGCACACACATTGCTATAAAAGCGCCTTCAGGGAAGGAATTTGCTCATTTTAATAGAAAGCATTTTCGTTCTATTAATGTGCAAATTATTTGTGATTAAATCTTATTAATGTTGTGGTGAGATGGCTTGGCTCAACCCATGATTTGTTTATTCTCAGAAATAGTGGAGTTTATCCCCAGTGTGAAACCCCTTAATCTTAAACATAAGGCATTAATTCAGGAGGTTCTACATCTTCAGATGGGTATGTTTTTGTAAATATTGTTTTTATTGACTGAGCAAAAGGTTGTATGATGTGCAAAGTTATATGCTTGGTATTTGGTATTTATATTTGGTTTTGCCATTTACATGTAGCTCATAGACATGAGAAAGGTTATGTTTGTACTTTAGTGACACTGCTGTTGTGTTACTGACATGGGCAAAACTTAATTGAAGTAATTGATGTCTCAAATAAATAAACAGTAAAAATGTCTTGTTTCATAAATTTATTTCATTTTTAAATAGAGCTTGGGGTTAGTCATCTTTAAGCATTTATTATAAATTAAAATAACATATATCAATTTAGCTTTATGAAAATATTATGTTCAGTTTAATAAATATGTATTAAACTTACGCAATAAAAATATGTTAATTTTACACATTTGTTTCATGCTAGAACACCTTAATTAGATTAGATGGAAACAGGTGTCATAAAAAGTAATTACATCTGACAAATTATTTTTTTGAGTGTTAGGGGCAACTTTGAAAAAGGGGGAAATTCAGTAGTTTTACCCATTAATCAGCCTTAATCTGTGCACTTTTCATCTCAATTTTCATTAATTTTTCAAAATTAAGGGAATTTTAAGTGGTAAAATTAAGGGGGTTGATATTGTAGTGTGTAGTGCTGCTCTAAAGTCTACAGAAAGTGTGCTGCATTGTGCACGCATGTAGCTGCATAATGTTGCACAAAATCGTAGCTTGTCTGTAGCTGAGAAGCAGAGGAATGAGGAACTTGACCTGGTAATTGGACTTTGTTTGAATGTAATAGAAAGAATGTAAAAACAGGTAATGAAATGCAGCATATATTAAACTATATATTCATTATTTTAATGTGTGTTTAACATCTCATAGCCCAGTATTTATATTTTTTAGTTCATTGGCAATATCTCTTACAGCATGGACTGGGCCTATTGCATTTTGTGACTGCAGCACAGCTTATGGTGAGCTGCTACTCGCTTTTTCACGTCGACTTTAGCATCTGAACATTTCTTTTTCATTTCAAGCACGGTGCGACTTTCCGAACTTACATTTTAAGTCCCTCCACCATGCTGTACAACGCCTACAATTTTCTTTTGCTGTTGGTGCCACTACTTAATCCACCAAACATGCCTCATGCTTCAACTTCAGATGCCCTGGCCATTGTTTTTTTAACAAAACCCTGAACAAAGTGGGTATTTAAATTGATTTGCATATTCAAATATGTAAAATTGCGGGAGGAGTCAGGGCGTGACTGTGGGTTGGGCCAGATGCATACAATTTCAGGTTGAGTGGGATTTATAAAGAGGAAGTCCTTTGCTTATGCACAGTTTTGTGCATCTGGATTTTTTGTGGCATACGCACATATCTAGTTTTGTCCGTACGCTATATTTTAGTGTGAATTCTATGCACGGCATTATACATGAGGCCCCTTGGCTTTTGGGGGGGTCACTTACCTTGAGAAGACATCGTACCAGAATGTGCTTTAGGAATAAGGTAAACCAGCAGAGGCATGGCTTTGGTCAATTATTTGCTGGGGTTCTGGTATTAATGTGACTGTTACTCTGACATGTATGATCTTTCTAAACATTGTTGCACATCAAGTACAACCCTTCAGGGCAATGATATTCACTAATGGCACTGTCCTCATTCAGCAGGATAATGTGTCATGCCACACTTCAAATATTGTTAAGGAATGGTTTGAAGAACATGACAAAGTGTTCATGGTGTTGACTTGGCCTCCAAATTCCCTAGATCTGATTCTGACTGGGCATAATATTACACAATATTAGTGAAATAGTTAAAAACTACATTTCTACACAGAGGACAATCTAATGTAAACAGCTCACTGAAAACACCACAGCTTTCAGAACCACACTTTTGACTGAGGTTTCCTTATGTCTCTGCTTCTCACTGAGAACTTGGCTCTGTCAGTTCCGATAGAAAATATGTGTTTGTTTATCGAAATGAATGTCTGTCACGGCCCCCCTAGCGGACAGCAGGGGTCGCTGTGGGGTTTTGTTGGGGTTTTTTGTGTTGGGACTTTTATTATGTGGGTTGGGTCCTTAGTTAATGACGATCATGTGTTTTCAGTTCAGTTAAGTGATTGTGTTTGGTTATTGGGTCTTTGTTTTGGGGTTTTATGTATTTAAGTTTGGTTTGGACCGACCTTAGTTGTCGGTCCACCCTCACGATACCGTCTATGTTGGATTTGGGTGTGCAAGGAAAATAAAAGAGAAAACGAAATGAATACGTCTACTGGAGTGTGGAGTTTCTTTGCCCGCCCGGAGGTCACAGCCTGGGACGGGCAACGTGACAATGTCATATAATGAATTTGCATCTTTTCAGAGCAAGTTACAGACATATAGTGCTTTTCCACTGGCATTAGAAATTTTACATTATAAATAAAGCAAGCCATAGTCAAGCTTTGCCCATGCTGTTACAGCACTGCTTGATGGCAGACCCGATACTGGCTGTAGCCGAGCTTGACTGCGTCATTGGTTTCTGATTATCAAAATGTTGTCATCACAACATGGAAAGAGTTTTTGAACTGTCACTGCAGAAAAAACAAAAAACAATGGAGATACAAACTAACAACTGGGAAGTTAACAGAGTACACTCATTTATCTGTCTGGGGTGAAGATAAATTTCAATGGGAGTTTTCTGTGATGCTAACAGATTTATCTTTACAGCCATGAGAAACACGGAGGTGTACCAAGCCATCGTTAACAAGTTTACTAAGAAAAATAATGCTAAGAAAAAAAGGTGAAACTCAAATAAGACTATAAATAACAGAAGACCTCAATATCAAAATTGGTTCTGACAGAAAAAACTTTCCACTGGTACAACTTCATGGATGCAGATCTGGTACAATGACCATATACCGTGGAGAATTAATTCCACTGCTGAAACATCAGAGACACTATTCCAAGGCTGAGTTACAATGGAAAATCTATATGTGCTGCAAGTTCTGTGTCATCGCAGTATTGTTTAGGTAGAGCACAGCTCCTGTATGACTTTGGAAAAGTGCCTATAGTTGCTGAGACATTCACTCTATCCTGTTTTAGAAGCTGTTCTTACATTCAGCTTGAAGTAGCCCTACATTTTCTCACATATCTGCCAACCAGTACTTTACTTAATGTTGGTTAGTGCTTAATATTCTGTGGTCATTTTGTATGCTGGGGAAATGGAGTCTGTATTTCAGAGTAGTTACAGCTTGCAGTTAAATAGGTTTACCTTGTGTAGCATTTACTGATTAATAACATTTATATTTAGCAGGAAAACTGACTTCTGTTCTTAGTTCCTGCTTGTTTTTATCAATGCTGTACTTCAGGCTCTGACTAGCTGACTACTGGCCAAGTGGGATAATTAGATATAGATAATTAAGATGTTCCCTTATCGTAACCATCACAAGTTAATTATCTCATTCCCAAGGCTCATTAAATCGTGGCCATGACTTAACTATCCTATCCGCATGCTATGTTTTTTTGTAAAGTTTGAAGTTTGCACAATACTGTGCTTTTGTGAATGAAAACGCTGCAGCATAGCTGTGCGCATGCCTCCAATGGTATGTCACTTGACTCTTCCTCCAGTGGTATGTCCAGTGGTATGTCCAGTGATATGTCACGCGATAAGTGACAAAAAGAGACTTGCACACTCAGAATGAAAGACTGCACTCTATACAACCAGACTAACACCAACAATTTAACTTTAAAGTAATTCTGTTGAACTACATTTTACATTTAAATGTTATTTTAAAACTAAAGTATTCATAATTTTTGTTTAACTTTTTGCAAAATGTTTTGCCACTTTTTTCTATTGAGAAACTATTAATACCACATCCCACATCAACTGAATTCTGTGTCTCACTCCCCACCATCCAAATCCCTTTCCACCACCTCTAAATAGGTATGGAAAAATTATTGATTCAAATGAAATTCACTTTGTAATCTCCTCTTCTGATTACAAACACAGACCTATTTACAATCTACGCTTTAGACCACATGCATCATTAAATTACGAGTGAGAAATAATAAATATCAAATTGAACCAATTGTCACAACTATGAAGCTTAATAGACCTTAATGGGTAGAAATGCATGTCTCCACTGAACCATCACTAACATGAAGAGACATTTGGATATGTATTATAATTTATGTGCAGATACATCAGCAGCTACTGTAATATTATTTAGGCAGTAGCAGAATCTAATGTACAGCTAAAGGCACTGTCAGTGTATATTTCTTGCACGACATGCACACTTTAGGCACTGTGTGATAACTGAATAACATCTGGATTGTTGAGTTATTCTGTTTGTACCCTACCCATATATATGCTGATATTTGTTTGGATGGTTTTACCTATGGATGTTTTTACACAGTTGCTTTTAAACATAATTTCTCTGCAATCTGACAAAGCAATTCAAAAACAGTCAAAGTTGCATGCAACAATTATGTTTTTTGACTAGTCAGCATGACTTGAGGCTAGGATTTGTTCATATATTGCACGATTTTGGTTATGTAAAGTAGGGGTGATGAGTTATTTAGGTCTTATCTGCATCTTTGTAAGATCACTGGCTATCACCAAATTAGCTGACAGTGGGTGACCGCTAGGGGTTACTCTTATTTAAGTTTGTTTATACTTGTGAAGTCCTATTGGCCCTCGAGCCTGTTTTGTTTATAGTTTGGTGTAATAAACAAAAAAGCAAAGGGGAGAGGGCTGGATCCCCTGGGTGAACTCGTGGGACTGGTGGCAACACTCAGCGTGGGGCTGAGTCTACTGCAGCCCCGCGAGACTGAACAGCCAGTCCTCTCGGGGTGGAGCACCATGCCTCCCCGTTCGTTGCGCCGCCAGAGGGCGAAAGCGCCACCGCGCCGCCAGAGGGCGTGTGTGTTGGGGCCCTGAGGGAATCAGGGTCGCCCTACCCTCCTTTGCGGCAGTCTGATGGCCAGAATTTGGAGGAAAAGCTCGGCCTGTTGAACGTGCTCGTGGAGCTCGGCCAGTTTGACCAGCTCGAGGAGTTGGTAAAGAATGTCATTATGGCCGTGAACCAGCAGCTCCGCGAGCTGTCACCGTCAGTCTCACCTCCCCACCACACCGCACCAGAGGGCTGTCTTGCCGCCAAGCCAGAGGGCGAACCTGCTGCTGAGCCCGAGCGAGAGGGTCTTGCGACTGCCTGAGGCTTCAGCGTGAGAAGGGCTCGCACTGCGGGCAGCTCCGGTAGCCGGCCTTCGACAGCTATGAGCTCCAGAGGCTGCTCCAGAGGCAGCTCGAGTGGCTGCGCCTGCTCCTTAAGCCGATCCTGTTCCTGGGGCCACTCTGGAAGCCCACGCCCCGGTTCCTGCTCCCACTCCGGAGGTCCCCAGTCCCGGCGCCTCGCCTCCTGAGGTCCCCAACGCCGGCTCCAGTCGCGGGAGGACCCATGCCGGCTTCAGTTCCTGCTGGGACCCCACTGTGGTTCTTTTGGGCGCCCCGGAGTGGCGCCGTTGGGGCGGTGGTACTGTCAGGTCTGGGGACTGACAGTGGGTGACCGCTAGGGGTCACTCTTATTTAAGTTTGTTTATGGTTTGTGTGGTGCTTTTATTTTGAAGACTTCTTGTGTTATGATTTTATTAGTCACAGCTGGGGTTTATTAGGGATTGCTTAGTTGTGTACAAAAGGGGTTTTGGTTTAGTCACGGGTTGTGGGTTCACCGTCATCCATAAAAACAAGAGGATAAAATGTGTGAGCTTTTGCAAAAATATTTGTGAGTCCTGTCACAAATCTTCATTTCTGTGAAATAAATCTGCTTGGACTGAACACGTGAAGGTGTTTTAAACAAAGAAACATGGCAATTTATATATTTTTTGAGGCTGAGATGTCTCCAAACTATTCAAAAGCAGTGTATAAGAAAATTTAACTTTTGCAAACCTCAGATGCTAGTTACCATTCCTATTTTGAATATTTTGTCTTCTCCATTAGTCAGTATTACACCTGCCAAATTCATGTGACAGACCACTGTTGACCTTTTGTGGGTTATACCCTCTTATTAAGCTGCTTAAGACCTCATTATTAAGCTCATTATAAACCATGCATAAATGCCATATAAGGGTATTGTAAGTGTTACCCAGTGTTTAATTGGAAATATCATACTTGCAGTGGGATTAGCAAGGTTAATTTTGGTAATAACTGATAATAACATAATATTTCTAATCCAGCTATAATACTAAAAACATAGGCAGT
This sequence comes from Brachyalestes nurse, assembly GCA_037974405.1. Classification (NCBI taxonomy): domain Eukaryota; kingdom Metazoa; phylum Chordata; class Actinopteri; order Characiformes; family Alestidae; genus Brachyalestes; species Brachyalestes nurse. Next base: position 14,229 of record JBBPCY010001063.1, read on the forward strand.
ATGTAGGCTTAATATTACAATATAATACTTAAAATAGTAGGTTTGCAAACCATGTTTGCCATAGTAAACTTGTTTATATTGATAAGGACATAAGCATGTCATGGCAGGAAACCATTCCTTGTAATTGTCATGACTTTGAGTTAACATGTGACATAAACTCTGATAATAATGAATACTGGCAACATAAACTGTTATACTAATGTCAAGAATACACAAAGGCATATGAACAAAGGCATATGAGGGTGTTTACTTATAGGTCATGTGTCATGTCTGAGGAAACTCGGACGTGCATCCAACGGAGCCAGTCGCCAGTTTATTAGGTGGCACGCAGCCCTGGACATGAAGGTATGACGTATGTGTGGTGGTTGGTTGTCATGGCACCTCAGGTGAGTGCTGGAGCAGCCCAGCCTCACCTGGGTTGCCAGGCAACTGATCAGGAGTCCACCTGTGGCTGTGTTAACACTGATTGAGTTAGATGTCGGTGTCGTGTGATTGTGTCACCCTGATGGTTTGGAGAAAGTAAAGCTAGTAAAGAAACTATATCCCTCGCTGTACCGGATTCAGTTGGAAAGGAGTGGAGTCCGGAACAGTTGAGCTCACATGAAGGAAGCCGGGGGCCTCGAGGTTGCTTCCAGGGGGAGCGCGGTAATTGTGTGTGCTTTGCTCTTTCTCAGTGACTGTCCAGTGGCAGGGGAGTCACTGTGCACGGAGGAGCTGAGCGGCGAGCAGTGTCCGGTTCCTCAGGGTGCTACACACCTCCGGGAGTGAGAGCACAGGGGGTACTGCTTAGCACCGAGGATTCGTGGGCGAGCCAAGCTGTCTTACATGCCAGCCTTCGAAGCTTGGGGGCTCTAGGAACTTCCTCTTCTGTTCAGAGAGGGCTTTCAGTTGAAGAATTTGCAGCGCCAAAGCACGAAGGGCGCAATCCTGAGTTTTGTAAATAAAGAAACCTTATCACCTTCGAACTGGTATCTGTTGTGTGTCCGTTTTCCCAGCCCAACCATGACACAGTCCTTGTTGGTTTTAAGATGTTCTGCTGCTGGAGAACTGGGTTTGAAATGGGCCACTAGGTAGTAGCACAAAATCAGTTGTTCTTTTTTTTTTGTTTTACTCAGGTAAAGTAAGTAAAAGAACAAATACAAAAATACAAACAGCTTACAGAAACAAATAACACTAGCTGCACCAGCAATAACTTTCAAACATTAGATCTGTTTTTACTTACATCTGTCGCATACATCTAAGGCACATTACAAGCCCAAAAATCTCGTAACAGATCACTGATACACTTCACCTATGAACTATAAATGAACACATTGGCCCTTTCAACCATTAGAGGAATTAAGGATTAAAGCTTGAAACAAAAACATACCATATCATTACAGCATTCCAAATCCTTGTGTGTTGACTATAGCAAAATTCATGTTGGTCTTGAAAGCTTCATAGGCACTGTGTGGTGGAAGGAGCAAACAATTTACACATGTACTAGCCACCGGGAAACGTGGAGCTGAGGCATCATGTGTAGAGAAAAACTCCATTATGGAGGAAGTCAATGAATGGCTGAGGGCTAAAGCCAGTAGGAGGGATCTCACTATCTCTCTCTTTATCTAAGAGAACACACTTTTTATCCCTTCCTGAAACCTATATGTAAATAACAATATAAAGTAACATCACAGCAAACTTAAAGTGGTACTTAAAAGTTTGTAAACCCTTTAGAATTTACTGCATTTCTGCATAAAAATATGTGAGTGAAAATCTGATGGTTTTTATTTATTCAAAAATATAGAAAATTGAAATGATTCACAAACCTTCCAATGTTCATCTCTGTGATGGATGATATCAGTATATTTGTATAATGTTTACTAATATAGTAAAAGTAGATGGGGAGCAAGAAATTGATTTAAAAGTTCTTATAGCAGCCAATTCTGGTTTACTCACTATTCTCATCCTCCTCGACTTGTGTGCCGCCTTCAATACCATTTGTCACAATATCCTACATTGGTATTACTCACATCCCCCTCGACTGGTTTAAGTCCTATTTTTCTTGCCGCACTCAGTTTATTTAACTTAAATCTTTTATATCCAGTGTTGGGCAAGTTACTTTAAAAATGTAATTAAACTACTGATTACTGATTACTCCCTATAAAAGTAATCAAATT
>JBBPCY010001109.1:0-16374 GCA_037974405.1 Brachyalestes nurse
GAGAGAGAGAGAGAGAGAGAGAGAGAGAGAGAGAGAGAGAGAGAGAGAGAGGGAGGGAGGGAGAGCGAGAGAGAGACAGGGAGAGAGAGAAAGAGAGTGAGAGGGAGACAGAGAGCGCGAGAGAGAGAGAGAGAGGATGGTGAGAGAGAGAGAGGATGGAGAGAAAGAGAGTGAAAGAAGAGAGAGAGAGAGACAGAGAGAGAGAGAAAGAAAGAAAGGAGAGAGAGAGTGAAAGAGAGAGTGTGTGAAAGAAAAGAGAGAGAGAGATAGAGAAAGAGGGAGGAGGGAAGGTAGGAGTGAGTGAGTGAGAAAAACAGCCTGGAAATTTATAGAAAGAACATGAAAGCAAAAACCTCCTCTGCTTCTTTTCTCTCCCTGCCTCTCTATCCCAGAGTTCAATTTAAAGTGTTAGTTCGCCCATGACTTTAACCAATTTTGCCTTTACTAGTCAAGCAGCCAACACTCGTTAGGCTGATTCCTTTCCTTAGTTTTGTACTTCATCACACACTTGCTTCAAACCATGTCAAGCTGTGATGTAATCTGTATTGAACTTGCTTATGCAATTGCTGACATAGTCATCTATAAAAGTAAAAAAAAACACAAAAGAGTTGCTATTAAGTATTTGACTTCTTATAAATAACAGCAGGTTGAACAGTAACTCAGCACTGTGAATTATTCTCCCCTTCCCCCATCTCTTTGCATCCCACACCTGAGCTTGATGTGGTCGACGGGCAGCATTAGTTCATTGGTAGTGCCCAGCTTGGTAAGAGCGGAGAACACCTGCCCTCTCTCCAGCCAGGCGGTGTCATCTGAACCCCCGACACCCCGCCACATCACACACAACACAATCTCCAACAGCAAGCGCCACAGCTCTTCTTCCGCACGCTGCAGAAACACACAAACATACACGCTCAAATCACAACAATACGATTTCAAAACAATCCATATACACATCCAAATATGCTTTTGATGTCATCTATTTGATATATCATTATGCCATTCTATTCCACAAACCAGTATTAGTAGCAGAGGCTTGACCTTGGAGCAGTAACTACTTTAATACACTAGGGGATGCTATGAGACGTGAAGAGTGAAGTCTAGACTCTGACGTGCAACAGCATAAACCATCAGGACGGTTAGAGTTAGCCAGCTAGCTAGATACTTATATTACTTACCTCAACACAGTTAAAAGACTCTCCTAGAGAAACATTATCACTGAAAAGGAAGCTGTCATCAGGCAGAGAGGAGGTTGTTTCTCGCTCTGCAGTGGTTCCTGGGAAAGGCTTGGCATTCTCCAGTGGTGAGGGTGTACTGGGCATGCTCCCAGGGGTCTGACTCCCACTGTCCCCCAGATCGAACTGGTGGACCTGGGACAAGTCCAAACTTAAGCCTCCGGCCTTCCCAGCCTTGGGGGATTTATTCATGTAGTAATTAAATGGAGCATCCCCTGGTGTCTCAGTTAGGGAGAGCATGTCTCCGTTGTCCAGGCTGTCTATAGACCTGCTGTCTGAAACACTGTCTCTCTCATCACTCAGCTTGCCCACACTGCTCGATAACCCCCTTCGATCAAACGGAGGCTCCAGCCTGTTTCCTGTGCCACTGCGGCCAAGCTCCAGACTGCCCAGGCTGGCTGAGTCCGCCCGACCCGAACCTGTGCTCCCCTCGCTCCCGGGGGTCCGGACCAACACACGCATCAGAGTGTCCTGCCAACAAAGCTGACGGGCAATTTGAAGCGCAGCATCTGACTGGGACTGGAGCAGAGAGTATAACTACGGACACAAACACAAACACACACACACACACACACACACACACAATATGGTGGTGAAACGTAAGGTCAGAGGTTTGGGACCACTCTCGCATTCTGGCCTGTAGTGTATATACAATAATATCTATATAATTCCTTATCATTTTCACTACAATTCTGTGTGAGGGAGTGAGTTAGTACATCTGTGTTTGTGTGCATGAGTGCCTCTAGGCAGAGATTTGTGGACTATAATAGTGACAGTACAAGCGGCTGATATTCTTACCCTCTTGCACACAAGCAGGCGGACACTGGGCCCAGCCCGATGAGTCAATTGCACCAGAGCCATCAGGTCCTTATAGTTCACCACAGAGTCTGATGGTAAGGAGGAAAAGATCACAAGGTCAAGCCTAACTATTGTTACTGACAGTCGAGCAAGAGTCTTGCTAGTAGTCACAGTTTTACGCCTGCTGTTTTTCAGGCTCTCTGTATTCTTGTTGGATATTCTTTTCAGGCTATTTGTGTCACAGTTTTTTTTTTTCTGACAGACCACTACAAGATTACTTTTTGATGTAACAAAACAAAACACTATCTTATGTAAAGTATACAACAAAACATACTGCTGTGTTCCAGTAATGTTGGAAATTGGTCTCAAATAAGAGACACTATGTTTACAGAGTCATTTTGAGTGCAGAAGTAGTAAATAAAGTTTTCCGGTCCAATATAAATCAGTGACTCTAGTCATTAGAACCGGATGCTTTCATCTTTAATTACCTTGAGCACGATCAGCTATGCACATGTAAGCCTCTGTTCCAATGTTAAAGAGTCATATTAAATATTTACATTCTCTTGCTCAAACATTTTTTTTTAATCAGCTGCCAATCTGACCTGTGTGCAGCACTTGGTTGATAAGGCACTTTACGAGGCTGGGGGTGATCTGGTGGTCGGAGAAGAGAAGCGAAAGGCCGGAGTACCCCACCTCCCTCAGCCTCAACCGCTGCTTGCTCTTCTCATACACGCGGTCACATTTCAGCATCCGCTCAAACACCTGCAAACACGTACACACAGGACTGGTGTCAATATGAGTCAACATTCAATAGAGGCATTAACATTTGAAAATCTCCTTTTGTGTTTGAAAAGAATAATGAATAAAAGAAAGACCACAGAGGATATATATAGAGGACATAGATTCATATGCAAACAAGATAAAATTCTGCACACAACAGTCAGGCATTGTCTCAAATATCAGTTCACTCCTTCAAACATTATGAACAAATCACTAAATTTCCATGGTTGTCAAAGTGTGCCAGTGGTTATCTGATTATTTTTAAATTAAGTGACATGGGTGTGCTATATTGTTCTATTTTATATTCAAAATAAAGTTGTTTTTTGAAAGAGCCACTAGTCCAACATTACTATGAACCAATATCTTACTATCTTCATAGTCATGTTGGAGTCATATAGCACCACTCAAAGATCTACCAGCAGCAGCAGCTCCTAACTAGCATCATGAAATAAAATAATATATCATGTGCAGTGTTCTTATTGAATGATAACTGATTTCATTATGTGCAATATCTTATTATGTGCAATAGTCTTACCATGTGAAATAATATACTATTGATCTCTATTTTGTGCAGTAATACACTCCTAACCACCACTTGTGTTGTTAGTAATTCACTACACTGTAAGTTACTTATCTATAGTATTAATACCCCAGCATTTGTGCATATTGTATTTCATAGAGAGTATTTTCTACAGAGGTTTTATTCATTTTATATTTATATTGTTCCTGTCTCTGTGTCTGTGTGTCTGTGTGTGCAGTCATAAGATAATCAATTAACTTTTCTGATTCTGAAAGACTGGTCCTCAAGTACATTAAGGCTACTCTCTCACTCTTGACCCTCACCAATATGCATATAGACCCAACAGGTCAACAAATGATGCCATTTTCACTGCCCTACATGCTGCACTGGAAATCATCTATACTTCCCGATGCTTAGAGAAGACATCCAGCACACAATTTGAATGTATTTCTCCCCTCAGGGAAAGGATACAGGTCCATTAGAGCACAGACCACAAGACTGATAAATAGTTTTTACCCTAAAGCAATCACCACACTGAACTCTGCACTGAAACCACATACCTTACAGACACGACTGTGAAATCTTATATTGACTACATATTATATATGTATTATTTTCATCCCATGCAATACACCTTTTAGGAAATGTCTGTGTGTTCTGTTGTGTGAGCTGCATGTGTGGGAACATTGCATGTATGGTTCTGAGTAATGCAAGTATACTTTGAGTAATGCACCTGTATTTTATGTGAGTGGGTCATGCAATGACAATAAAGGAATCATGAAATCTTGAAATAAAAGCATATTGTGACAGTAAAATTGTGTTTCCCACTTCTAATTAAACTCCCACATCATCTGTTTATTCAATCTAGATGAGCACTACAGACAGTTATTTAAATTTGTCTTAAAATTTGTCTTAGAATGTCTTAGAATTTGAAGAACTGGAGTATGGGAGTTCATGGAAAGGTTTGAGAAATGTTTGAGAACACGAACATGGAGAACACAGAGTACACATAATGATTTGGTCATTGTTTGTTATGCTATTAGGTGCTAACTTTTGTCTTTTAGCAGAGTTGTTTTAGGTAAAATATTTTGACAGAGCTGGTAACTGGTGACAGGCTGGGAGTGTTTGACCTTGAAGACAAGCTCCCGAAGGCGATCAGTGTGTTTGTGGTTCAGCAGCAGAGCATAGCAGGAGTCGGCCACTCCGGGTTCAAACAGCAAGAGGAAAAGCTGATCCCGCACGGCACTCGTCTGGAGCAAGGTCAGCAAAAGCTCCAACATACCGCACAACTACAACACAGAGAAAAATGAGAAAAACAATCCTGAAAACACAGAGAATACAGTGCAAGGCAAAAACTTAACACTTCAACTCAGTTTTCAATACTTTTTAAATTATTGACTACATTTTAGAATAACAGCAAATACTCTAAAATGCTTTATTATGCAGAAAACAAAAGTATTACGTTTGAGCTATTTCCCATTTTAATTGTGACTACAGTATGGGTGCAAATGCAAATGGTGCTCTAAGCAACTGCAGACCTTGTTGCATACTTTGACATTTATTGAACATATTTTCATAGAAACATGCGAATAATAAATGTTACTAAACGATATTACGGAACGAAATGAACAAACTTCTAAAATGTAAGAAAAATTAATGTCCCACATTTATACATACAATTATCTTAAAATTCAGTCTGTGAAAGTGAGAATTACTTGTTAAACAAAATGATTGTGAGTTTTATTTCTCAACATTTATTTATTTATTTTCAAGTTTGAGTGTGTATGAAATGGTGTATGTGGGTCCTGGGCCTTATTCGCACCTGTTCCTCATCTCCAATAGCAGCAATGTATCCCAAAATGCTCTGGACCTCCTCCTGGGTTGTGCCTTTGCTGATGTAATACTTGAGAAGGCCACAAAGAGATGCCCTAATGGTGCGAATGTCATCCTCACTCAGATCCCCCTCCCTGTTCCCACTGCTGGATGAGGAATGGAGAGAAATGACATAACCAACAGTTATCAAAGCACCAGCAAGAGTTATTACACAAATTTCCCTTTACCCCAACGAAGACCATTCAGGCTTGCAAGTTTGCATAACACTTATGATGCTTCTGTTATCTTTAGCTATGTTAGTTTCATAGCTTCAGGGTAAAACTAAAGCAAACTTGAGATGCCAGATTTGTCTTAGCGGACTGACTATATTTGAGGTCAGGGAAAAATGAGAGTCATTCCTTTAAATATTGGCACAGGTCCTGCCGTACACCTTCAGTAATGACACAGTTAACATTGACACCATGAGAGTGTGAAGGATTGTGGGAAATGTAGTCTTACCCATAGTAAAGGCGGACTGTATCCAGCAGGAACTGGACTCCGTATTTCTTCCTGAACTGCTTCCTGCTGTCTTTGATGATGGTGGACATGTACTGGATGTGACCTTCACCATGACAAACACCACTCTTTACACAGGCGGACTGAACACATACTGACTATATCTATACACAAACACACACCTACATGCACGGTGTAACTACAAACACATCCACCAAATTCACAAATCATTCTAAAACACAAAAGAAAATTAGAGCGTAGCAGAGAGTGATACAATGCGTGCATGCACACTCACTAGGGCTGCTGTATATGTTGTCTGTCAACTGTTTTCACAGGGTTAATTGTTGGAATTTTGATCTCACAGAAGGACACAATTTTTTTGTGTGCCATCTTGCATGCTATGAAAATAATTGTAAGCAATTTTGTTTTTGCAAAGCCCATTTTTAATTGTGACATCTCAGTCATAATATGTAGTATTATAAATGCTGTTAAGTGTGAATTATATACCAGCATTATATCATAACCTTATTAATAAAAGGCACATTTTACAGTGTTCTCTAAGTACTGACGACACCACAATGTGCACAAGAAAAGCATCTTGTGACACACTGTAATACAATTTATCAACTATAAATATATCTAACACAAATAAAGTCAGCTCTACAGTAATTGCAACCCAAATGTACTAAATATATCCCATATATCATTTCAAGAACATAGGATGAACCTAGATTTAGACATTTTACTTATTTGAAATAATTTTATCAGTGAAGGTTATTTCAGTGCCTGGAAGAAGTAAAACTGCAAGGCAGGGTGTTTTTGTTGTTTTTTTTTAACACCACACACACATACACACAAGCACTTACCAATGCGTAGAGGAAAGTCTCCTTGGTTCCAGATGTTGAAACCGAACAGCAAGTGTGTGTGGAGCTGCTGCAGGAGTTGTGGGTTCTTCTCAAAAGTCACCTGTTCAATCAGCAACTGTACTGCAACTAGCACACTTACATCCACCTGCCATGGAGGCAGCTACACACACACACACACACACACACACACACACATAAATAAATTTGTTTAAAAAATGTTTTTTTCAGGACATTATTTAGGACTAAGAAATGAAATCAGGTTTAAGAATAGTAGGAAACAACCTTAACTTATACATACACCACACAGCCAAAACGTTACAAGCACTGATGGGTGAACTGAATTGAAACAGATTATCATGTTACAATGGCACCTGTCAAGGGGGTCGACATATTAGGCAGCATGTCAGTTCTTGAAGTTGATGTGTTACAGGAAGGACAAATAGGAGAGTGTAAGGATCTGATCGAGTTTGAAAATTCTCAAACTGGGATGAGTAGATGACTAGCTGTCTGATCATCTTCAAAACAGGAGGTCTTGTTGGGTGTTCCCAATACACAATATTACTACCTACAAAACGTTCTCCAAACAACCAGTGAACTGGCAACAGGGTTAAGAATGCTTATTGATATGAACTGGGAGTGAAGGCAAGGCCTGCTCCGATCCCAGTTTGTGCTACTGTGGCACAAATTGCTGAAAAGGTTAATGTCGGCTATGATAGGACACAGACATAGTATTGTCTTGTTTTCACCCTCAGTTGTTACTGTTTCCTGTCCTGTTTATTATATTATACTGTTTGTCCTTGTCCTTTTTAGCTTTCTTGCATTTTGTTTTGCTATGTGTAGTCCTGTCCACACTTAAACACCCAAATATTGGGCGTTTAAGATGCTCTTTGGGTGGGAAGCAAGCCAGTGATGGAAGTGTGATGCTCTGGGCCCCTGTGATTGGAAGGTTGTGAGTTTTAAAACCTTGATTGACAGTGGCACTGAGGTACCTTTGAGCAAAGTCCTGTCTTCACACACTGCTCCCCAGGCACGGCCCACTGCCTCACTTGGGTTAATGTGTCAAATAGAGAGACCAATTTCACACTGTTCACACTGTGTGCTGTGCTGGGTGACCAATGGTACACTTTCACCAAGTACATCCCCAATGTATTCCCAAAATGGCAGTGGCCTCTTTAACAGGATACTGTGCCCTTCCACATTGTAAAAATTCTTCAGGAATGGTTTGAGGAAAATGGCGAAGATGTTCAGGGTGTTGACTTGACCCCCAAATCCCCCAGATCTCAATCTGATTGAGCATCTGTGGGGTGTACTGGACGAATAAATCGAGCCATGAAGGCTCACAATTCACAGGGCTTAAAGGATCTGCTGCTAACCGTACAGAGGTCTTGTGGAGTCTATGCCTCAAGAGGTCAGAGCTGTTTTTGGCAGCATATAGGAACTACACAATATTAGGTAGCTGGTTTAATGTAATGGCCAATCAGTACACATTGGCAGAGAAATGCCGGGTTGTAAACGGCTGTTTGTCTCGCTTGTGATCTTATCAGATGAAGGTGGATGGAGACTTCTTCACCTTCTGTAGCAGTGCTCCCAGTGTAGCCACTCCATGGCAGTGCAGCAGTGTTTCCTGGTTTATTGAGTGCCTCTGCAGAAAGTGCTTGATCACCAATAGGAACGTGGCCACGAGATTCTTCTCCAAACGGGCCTCTGAACCACCACACACACACACACACAAATGTAAACAATAATGGCACAATAAATAACTTCGAGGTCTGCATAAACACAATGAGGGTAAGTATGTGCCTGACATCAGTGAAAAATGTAAGAAAAGAAAGAATGGAGATGATCCAGTCCTCTAGTCAGAGATAGCACACACTCACATCATGTGAGGTCATGTTGTTAACTATCCGTGCACATCTTGTATCAACATGTGTTTTTGGTGATCTGATTACATTCTGAATTCTTAACTGCTGCAAAAGTCACATTCAGTACATACTGTGAGTGAATTACAATCAGAAAACTTAAACTTAAAGTGATGAGAGGTGTTGAGAGATGGATCCAGATCATATCCAACACGTACACATTTAATGTGTTTTCCAGATCGGTGCAAAATTACATTAAAAATAGATTAGTCTGACCAGCAGATGAGACAATAAAAAGAAACTGCAGAATTGGAGGATGCAGGACAGGTTTGAGAGAATTAGTAAATGGAACTAAAGAGCAATCATGTTTGTGTTGACTGAAAGTAACATCAGACCAGGGGATATGTTTTAGCGGAACGAGTAGATTCTAACTAAATTACATCTAGACACAATACAGAGATAGGTGTAAATAATGTTAATGCATTTCTTTCTGTAAAGTAGTAACAGTTTGAGCATGAGAGCTTACTTTTAGATGGCCATATTAAGTAAAGTATTTCAGTTACAAATAGCTGATGTCTTAGCTGATGTTGATGTGTTAGCAGTTTTAAAAGAAAGTTTAGGATTGTTATCTATTGCAGCCAACTGGTGTCAGCCAATATTCAATACAGTAATATAATAGTAAAAAAAGGACTGTGCCATATCTAATAAAACACACACAGTATGTAGTGGCAGTAGGTTGCTGATACCTGAGGCTCTGTTAGATGGCAGTATGACCCAGTCTCCATCAGCGGGCGTGACAGTCTCTGGAGTAATGAATTCTGACCCTGAGGTCTCTGCGGGATCAGGGGTCAGCAGGGTCAGCTGTTCCAGAATGGGGAAAAGCACAGGAAGCCCTCCAACACAGTTAATCATATCCTAAAGAGAGAGGGAGAGAGAAAGAGAGAGAGGGAGAGAAGGAGAGAGAGAGATAGAGAGGGAAGGAGAGAGGGAGGGAGGGAGGGAGGGAAAGAGAGAAAAAGAGAGAGAGGGAGAGAGAGAGAGAGAGAGAGAGAGAGAGAGAGAGAGTCTGTTTGTCATTGACAGTGTGTTTGTTTTAGTATTTGACATCAGCAAGTGTATGAGAAGTGCATGTGAGTATGTGATTAACATGCAGGATTTAAAGTGTGTTCTGGTGTGTGTCTGAAAAGTGAAACATGAGGGCAGGCTGGAATAATCTCCTCCAAGCTCTACCTTGATATCCCAGTTGACCACTTTATTCCCTGTCAGGCGTCCATGCAGCTGGTTGGGGGACAGGTCCAAACAGATTGGGTTCCTACAGGCCTGTAGTTAGGGATGAGAGATATACTTTAAAATGAGTGCAAATACTTGATCTCATAATTCTTTATTGGACAATTCAGTGCATCATAAAATTTCCCCTCAACTTGATTTCTTTATGATTTAGTGGTATTCCGATTTGGCATTAAACTCGGACTTGTCTTTTACAATAGTTGCCAGATTAATTAGTTAATGCACTTTTGTTTCAGTTAGAATTTAAAAGGGTAAAGGGGTAATGGGGGCATTGGCTGACGCTCTTATCGAGACAGACTTACAATCATTAGTTACAGGGACAGTGCCCCTGTAGACACTGAGGGTTAAGTATCTTTCTCAAGGACACAATGGTAGAAAGTGGGGGTCGAACCTGTGACTTTGTGGTCATCAAACTGACAAAGGATTTTACAACCCACCATGTCTCTGAACTGCATTCTGTTCATGATTACTATTTTAATTTCTGCATACAACCTAACATTATATAAGAACTTCACATTATTTCAATGTAAGATAAGTGAAAAATAATTCAATATTAGTCTTACTGGAAAACTTCTATTGATTAGTTCAACATAAAAGTCTGACATAGTGTAAAGGGAAGCCGGTATTGTCAAATTAGAGGGACAATTTTGATGCAAGGTTTTGTTTTAGACAACTAAAATTCCTGCTTTTGTTTGGATAAGTAAAAACCTCATAATTAATTTTAGAAAAATGAGTGATTACTTATACATTGGCAGAGTGAGAACTTAAAATTTCAATATAAGTGAGAACTTAAAATTTCAACCAATTAAGATTATCAATCAGAACTTTGGTACCAACTGTTGTATAACTGCTTATAGAATACATTCTAACAACCCATAATTCAAGTATTTGCACTGACTGAATCCCCAGATGCATCACAATTCCCGCAGTGTGTGACTCACCTTAGGAGAGTAGTGCAGGAGGAGTTTAGAGGAAAGCTCTCCCAGCTCTGTCTCCTGGCTCTTAAATGGAGAAATACAATTTGGCCCTGAAATAAAGAAAGATCTTTTCATTTTCTTTCCAAAAATGGACTTATCTTTCCCTCCCCTCACTCTTTCATTCCCTCATTCCTTCTTTCCGTAATACCCCCCACCTTCTTTACAACTTTCCCCCTTCTCCCACCATCTCTTCATCTCTCCTCCCATTTGTCCCTATCTCTTTCTTTTCATGTCCAGCTTTGCACCATATGCCTTTGTCATTTGTTCCTCTACCTGTTCCTTTCGCTCTCTCCCTCCATCGCTCTGGTCCTGCTCTTTCCCACCCCTTCGGCAAAGCAAATGTACCTTCGGGTACGAATAAAGTTTACCCCTCCACATCTCCGTCTTCCTCCCTCATAGATTTCTACCATCCCTCTAAGTTGTCCCATATCATGGCCCCTTTTTTTCTCCCATGCTTTCCATACCTGCGCTGAACAGAGCTTTGATGTGACTGATCTGCAGCGCCTCATGGAACACCATGACGCTACCCAGTTGTCCTTGCAGCGAGGTCGGGCTGCCCCACTCGCTGTCCTGTGTCCCTGCAGAGATAAGTTTGGTAAGGGACTCAGGCTTGCCCCCCAGCAGGCCACCCCATGTCTGAGGTGACAGAATACCACCCAAAGAGGAGCGACCAGAGGGGGCACCCGAGAGTGGGGGGTCAGGAATTTGAGAAGGCGGTGGGGTAGTGGTGCGGTGACCAGCAGAGCCAATACAACAGGAGGTGAAAGGCTGTAGACAGAGAGAGAGAGAGGGAGAGACAGAGAGAGAGAGAGAGAGAGAGAGAGAGAGAGAGAGAGAGAGAGAGAGAGAGAGAGAGAGAATGATAAAAGAACAATCAATTTTCACTCGTTGTCCATTTTACTGAAAAGCTCAACTAACTGTACTTCCTCTGTTGTTTGTGAGACCTGTAATACTATCCTGTAATATGAGTATCATTCTTTGCCCTCACAAAGATTCAGCACGTGGCAGGACAGTCCAGTCATCACTGATTAAGTTTCTGACCAAAGGACCAGTTTCAGCACACACAACACTGATGTATGGTAGTGTGGATGTATGCACCACAGATAAGAATACTATTTTTCCCCCAAATATTCCAATAAGGACAAAAAAAGAGAAGCTAGAGATATAATAGATATAATAGTCACAGAATAGCACTGCATTGTTGTGCTCACTGACTGTCAAGTATGTTAAGGCTGAATATCTTAAGACACTTAAAATAAACTTATCTTTGTGAAACAATGAAGACTCAAATCACTCAAGCCCACTGCTGCTTCAAGCACAGAGCTGTTGCTGGGCTTTCTATACAATGTCGCTATTACACTGAGAGTGGTTCACCCAAAACTATCCAGCTGAGATTTGCTCTGGTGTGACCACTGATAAAGAGCCAGAGGATGGCTGACATAAACTGTGCATGGGCTACAGTCTCCAAGTGTACACCAAGATGTAGCTAAAATACAGGGGTTCTAATAACTACGCTTAAAACTTCATTAGCATCAAAGTGTAAAATAAAAGTGGTTCTTACCTCAGTCATGTTTGGGTACTTAAGGGGCGCTGAAAGCTTCTGCTGGCCATCGACATAGATGTAGACCAGACTCTGCCCAAAAGGTCTTTTCCCAGGAACGTGGACAACACCAATAAAGTGCTATGGGGAATATAAATTTAATCATGAAATTATGCAGGAATCGAATATCTGTATTCTAAAATGCCGACCCAAAAGATCCAGCTGAGATTCCAAAAAGACCCAATCTCCAATAATCCTCCATTATTTGTTACACTGGCTGCGGGCCACAGGAATGCTGGGTGAGGGAGTATCACGGGCTGTTTGTGGAGGTCACTCACCCACAGTGAGTCACAGAAGCTGTAGTCCGGCAGCATGACAGTGACGTATTCCTTCTTACTGCACACAGCCACTACCAGCGCTCCGGCTGAACTGATAAATGCCTCAAAGCCTGTGCCTCCTGGCGTGAAGAAACTGCATACAGACAAGCACATACGTGAACAGAAGTTAACACTGGTGATAAAAGAATGTTCTAAACCTTCAGTTCATACCACAATTCTGTAACTCACAAGTCTAAGCAAACACACAAATCAGAAAATGAGGAAAAGGTCTTAAAACAAGACGAGGCTGTGGATAAAGTGCCACACTTGCAGTGTGAAGCTGTATGGTTTTCTCAAATGATATATAACGCAGAGCAACATCACATGTAAAGTTGGCTAATAGTCTGTAGACCACAAAACAAGTAGTAACCAACCAACAGTAAACAATATCTCTATTATAAGAACAAAATAGGGTGGTGTAGTACATAAACACTGTTAAAGTTTAAAAACACACCGTTTACTCTCAAATTCTATATGGTGTGTTTGTGGCTGTTTGCATCTTCTGGCTAGAAATACATGGTCATCTATCCATAGAGATATATACTATAGGGCATACTATTTACATAATCAGTCTTAAAGGCATAGAGACAGAAAAAGCCAGTTAAATTCTAAGAGATAAAAAGAGATTGGAAAATGTTACAAAAATGAATGACTGTGGTTAATAAAAGCATTCTTTTGTTGACACTGGGAAAAAAAATACTACAAGATAATGGTAATGTGTCTTTTAAAACATATTTTATACTAATTTTCAAAAAATACTGATACCAAAATATATAAAAATGTATTTACAAGATAAGAGTCTGAATTCAGAAGCCACCTCAGGATTTGGAATGCTGACTCAGAATCAATTTTGTAGCAACAGCCATCATTAATACAGAGGAAATTGATCCACGAGAAGTCCTCTCTAATCCTTATGTTGTCTAAAAAGGCTGCCTGCATTTTTATAGGTCACAGGAAGTCATACTGTGTCTTAAATCACATCGATCAGTCTGGGCCACCTTAATGAGCACGCAGATGTGATGAGTGTGCTGAGAAAAAAAGATTTGGGTCACTATTGATTTCTAGTGATTGTTCGCAATAATAGCCTCATAGCTCCAGTTCTACTTTTTGGAAATTTTGCAAACAGCCAGTAACCCTGTTCCCACCTTGTCTGATGTAATTAGCAAAATTCCCAATATAAAGCCTACCTGTACAACTGTTTCCTCTTCTCTCCTTTACTGGGCGACCCCAGCTGATCTTGGTCCAATGAGAGCCAGGCAAGGAAGCTAAAGGCAAAGCCCGGCCAGCGGGTTACTGGCGGCACAACTATGCCGGCCATGGATGGAGTAAGGTCAAAGTACTGCATGGCACTTTCCAGGCCGTGTTTCCTCAGCATGGCCAGCATCGAGCGCAGCACAGGGCCTACATACGCATGTGGCCTGCTGGAGTCGTCCTGTCGGAGGAAACTGAGCAGCTGATGAAGTTCAAAACCACTCAGAGACTGACCTCCCAGTGACCCCAGCAGGGCCACCAAGCTGTCCCCACATGCCCGGTGGAGCTGTGGGTGTTTTTCCAGAGTGGACAGCAGATGCACAGACATACGAGCGTTGACACAAGTGGCCCGCGTGCGGCGGTTCAAGCCGCAGATCCGCCGCAGCCAATCAGCAGTAAATATCTGCAGCTCAGAGGACTCGAGTTCTGGCAGCCACTGGATCAGCAGCAGGAGAGGGTCAACATTGCTGATGCCCAGCAAACCCACTGAAGAGTGCTCACCCTCAACTGCCTGAAGAGGGAGAAAGGAAGAGATTAAAATGAACAAAAGCTAATGTTTGGCAATATTGTTCACACTGGGTGGTCACAAATTTACAAAAAGTGGTGTAAGCGTCCATAAGCTTTAAGCTTTATTAGCCTCGTGGCCCCAGCAGAACAATAAAGAAGCAAACTATTCTTACAATACAGCTCTGATATAAACAGCCCATGGGCACTGGCAGTGGGAAATGTAAACATTTAAGAGAGTAACTCTTTGCTACTGTATTGCTTTGAACCCAAATAAGTTCAGTTAATTAATAATCACTTATCACCTCATAAACACCTTAAAACTTATACCACAATATAAACACCACACATAAAAAGAACAGTGACCATCTGATGATCTGATGTTTAACAGCAAAGCTGAATATGAGCACATTAAAAAACATTATAGCAAAACAAATCAACAAATTAACTGAAAGTGATAAATGAGTTCTTGTTTACAAAGTCTTGTTAGAAATTGAGTTCTGCATTTCAGTGAAGACTGATATAAAAAGAATGAGAGAGGGAAAATACGGAGAGAGTTCTAGAGGGGGGTTGGGGGTGTGGTATAATTGACAGATGAACAAAAGTGAGCTTCTCACCATGTTCATGAGCTCCTTCAGCAGGTGCCTGGATGGCTGGCCAAGAGAGACAAGTACCTCATACAGGTGTGTGTAACCAATCCTCTCTTTAAACACTTCCTGCAAGTGCAAGACAGGTAAGAAAACTTGTTGCATCTCCTTATTTGTGTGTGTATGCACAAAATGTGATGAAAAAAATATATATTTTTATAGTGTAAACCATAAATATGCTCCCAAATATACTCCCAAAACACTTTAATTTCATTTTAAACTCAGCTCAATACATTACCCTGAAAGAAAATGTAAAGGTAAACCCATATTTGCTCAGTACAGTTTACAAAGAACTGCTGTCGCAGTGCTAGAATGTAAAATACAGAGGTTACCCCTGTATAGACTGCACTGTAATTCATACACGCACATTGGTATAAGCAGGGTAAATACGGTAATAAATTCATTTAATCCATTTAATTTACAATAATAAAAATAAGAAGAACAAAACAAAAAACGAGAGAACACTCGAGACACTCCACGGAGGAATTCTGGACTGCAGCATCACAGGGCAGCAGCCAAACAGCAGCAAAAAGAAATAAATAATGTTTTTGGATTGACTACTTTCAAACCTCCTGCCTCTGAGAACAGCTGACTTTGACGTCCGGGCCTCATCCGCCACGCCCCCTCGTCCTTGTGCTCATTGTTTATGTTTGAGCACAGGAGTCTGATTTCCTTGCTAACTGCCGCAGCCAAACAAGGGAGGTATATACAGGTATATACAGTAACCCCCGCCCACTTTCACGTGGATCAGCAGTCGCGGTTCCAGTCCATCGCGGATTTTCGAACCTCCCACCTCTGAGTACAGCTGACTGTGACGTCCGGGCCTTGTGCACCACACGGCGTTACCAAGGAAATCAGACACCTGAACGGAATGAACCTAAACAACCAGCACGAGGATGCGGGGTCGTGGCGCACGATTTCTCCATGTTAGAACCTGACCGTATAAACAGGCTTTATGCACATCTAAAGATCAGTCTATCTATTTAGGCTCTTAATAACATTTATTTTTCTTGGATTATGCATACTATTTGCCTATTTCTCATCATCAATGCTAAACATTTTTCGACAAGGCAGCATGAATCGACAGATAACACCCATGCTTGTATGTACAGTGTGTTAAACTGCAGCTTATAGATGGACTTAATAGTTTAATCATTGTTCCTGCTGAACGAATTTTTTCCCTCAGCATATTACCTGAAAGTCTGTAATGTTGATTATTCATTCACTCATTTAATTTGTAAATAAGTTTACAGCATATGTGTGTGATTTATTTAGATTAATCAGATAGCTTGTAATTAATTAGATAGATTGTTTTTGATCATGTGACCCCTTATATATATACACACACACACACACACACACACACACACACACACACACACACACACACACACACACACACACACAC
>JBBPCY010001158.1:0-16370 GCA_037974405.1 Brachyalestes nurse
TTCTGTTGCTTATTGCTTGCAAGGACAACAAAACATGTATTTTAGTTCAACAGTGAATTATAAGTCATAGAACATCCTCTGGACCTTTTAGGTGAGATAGTCCTTGGAGCATGTTTTCTTTTTGGTTATTCAGAGGAACATTTTGCACTTAGTGTCCCTCATGTATGTCTTGCCATTACGGTCCTTGTTCCCAGTATGCAAACCCATCACATGATACATCACTGGAAAGTCCAGGATGTCCTCTGCAGAATACTATAGGGCTTGATGGGGTAACTCTAAATACTTAAGGAAGATACAGTTGAACAAAATGTCCATTATAAAGGACATAAATGAATAGGCCGGGTCTCAGGAGGATATGTATTGTTTTATAATAATTCACTATAAATTGATCAGTACTTAGCATGGACTGAATTACCCCCTACAAAATAATCAGTTTACCCCACTCATAGAACAAGTTTAAAACAATCCATCATTTAGCGAGATTTAAATCTAGTTCTTCCACATCAGTAGATGAATAACTGACATGTAAGTACTATATATTTTAAATAGCAAACATTTGGCTTTAACGGATTAAGGATAAAATGAGTTAAAACTGGTTTATATCATCACCTCTCGTATACAACATAAAATACAATATCAAAAATATTTCAATAATTTGTAATATACTGACGACATTTTCCATATTGGTCACCGCGGTCTTACCTTGTCACTCAGCGTGGGGTCGTTGAGGGAGTACAGCTTGTTGGTGATGTCTTTGCCAATGAGATATCTGAACACCTCGTTTAGAAATGAGTCCGACTCCAGAAAGTAAGTCAGCCTCTCTCTAGACCAGCACAGGAACTTGCAGTTTTCCTCAGCTGTGATTGTTACCTGTAGATAAAGTGTTCCACATCAAATTATTTATAACTATATATCTATATATCTAAATGTATCTATATATCAGTATTTATGTTTCTGTATCAGTATTTATGTTTCTATAACATTTTACCTGGAATTTTTCTCCTTTGTTCATCTGTGTTGATCTGAACTCCGGGGAGTCGATGAAGGCATTGGTGTAAATATTGTGAAGAAAATGGCCACGATATGACACCCTCATTCTACAACAAACCCCACAGACATGATTAACAAATCGTAAAAAAAAAATACTGTAGAAAAGTGAAAATATCTTTATTTAGTTGTTTTAGCAAAATAGGGTTCTATAACAACAGTAGCAACAAAAGTTCCTTTCGATGGATGATTCTTTAGAGAATAATTTTTGTGAATGAGCAGTGTGGGTATAAAGAACCTTTTCAAAGTTTAAAGAATCTCCACATAATGTTCACAGAACTGAGTATTTTCACATAATTTGAAAGTTCTTCAAACCATTAAAAGGTTACTAACACTCAAAGATCTTTAGGGAACTAATATGTCTTCTATGGCATCGTTCAAAGAACGCTTTGTGGCACCATTTTTGTAATGTAAGAATGTAAGAAAGAAAACATATCTTACATAAATTTAACCTGCTGTGCTGGTTTGAGTCACTTACCTTCCCTTTAGAAGAATGCTGAGGCGCTCATCTACTGAGGTCTTATCCTCAGCAGCGTACACTTGGCCTTTCTTCAGGGTATGGATGGTGCAAAACTGGCCAGTGAGTCTCTGGAATTGAGCTTCACGCACATGCAGAGGCTCAAACATCCGCTTATACACTGAACTCAGCTCTCTGTCTATCTTGATCTAAATTAAATGAAAATACAATATCAACACAATATCAGTTTGAAGTCAAATCCATTAAAATGGATCACAATAATATCCAACAAAAATACATCATTTATTTAAAAAGTGTCTCCACAAAGCTTCAGAGCAAGGAGCAGTAGACTGTGAAGGACACAGAGAACCAGGCCTAAAGTGACATCCCAGTGGTCTGTCCTGCCCTGGTTTCGCAAAGTGCTGAAGCACAAATATTAACCTCAGTTTTCAGGTTTAACTCCTTTCTCTTGATGCACCATATCTGAATCCTGTCTTCTAGAACTCACAGAAATATTTTAGACTTCTCCAATTTAGATTTTCTAAGGGGGTGTGGGGGTTTTATTATGGCCAAGTTAGGGCACATTTTGTTTTTAATATTTTATGCTTCCAAGATGTTAAACTCATCAAATAAAAATATGTGTACTAAAATGACAAATCAGAGATGTTTATTAGTCTTTCAGACCAATAAGCAAGAGGATTTTAGATGATGACAAATATTGATTTTGACTACTGTGATATGCTGACAACAATATTTCCAACTTTAATTCTGATTTCATTTGGCACAATTACACACTAGCATTTGTGTCACTCTGAACATCCCTGCAGGATTTAAGACAGCTGGAATTAGCAGAGCATCAGGCTTTGTGATGTGAGCAGAGAAACAGTAACTACACTAGGTGGCCCCAAACCTTCAGACATGAGGCTCTCTAGGCCTAATAGGGAGGCAGTGATCTCATTCTGTCAGCCTGTAATCCTGAAGCTTGGCTTAAACAATAACCTTTGGCTCCCTAAAGAATGAGAGAATGTCTTTCTGCACATCTGCCTTAAATACATTTTCTACCAATAACACATTTGTAAAATTTTATTCAAATTCTATTTTAAAAATTCTTTGAGCCAACAATGTCAGGAGCTGCTTTCAGAAAATCTCTTACCACATCATAAGCCAACACTTAAAGTGAATAAACTATTAGAGCTTTAAAACATCTTTGTCAGTAGCATCTCTTTCATTTAAAGCTCAGTCTGTGAATACAGGGGTGAAAATATGCCTCCAATCAATTTCCTTATGTAAAACAGCAATTTAGGAGCCAAGACTCTTTATCTGTCTTTATATCACTGTACAGAATGTACTTTAACAGTCAGTACTCACAGGTCTGCGCTTGTACAGTAAGAAGAAGAAGTGCATGAAGTTAACAAGGAGGAAGACTGCATTCCACACCAAAACATCCAAGGTACATCTGTACAAAGTGGCCCAGATTATAAACAGACAGCACCCTGTAAAAATAAACATTTCGATTTGTTATTGTTGGACATCAGGGTACATTTTTGTTACTGTTTTGCAGAACACATGACGCTGCTAAACACTTCTGATTAACACAATGAACCCTGGTCTTATTATTAGTTTATCAGTGTTAAAATTATTGGCCAAAGGTATGTGGACACCACACACATACACCACCACACTTATTTGAGCTTGTTAGACATCCAGTTGCATAACCTTGGCCAGCTATCACAGCTTCTATTTCTGAGAAGGTGTCTATAGGAATTTCTGCCCATTCAGTCGAAAGAGCATTCGTGAGGTCAGGCACTGATGCACAATTGACAATCCAATTCAATCCATAAGCTGTTAAGTTGGGTGGAGGTCAGTGCACTCCAGTCTCCAGTCCTGGAGGGCCGTGGTCCAGCACGTTTTGGTGATTTCCCTGCTCAGAAACACCTGATTCACCTCAGCAGTTAATTGTCAGGTTTAGTGAATGTGTTTGAGGAGAACCACCATCAAACTGTGCTGGACTGTGCTCTCCAGGACCGCAGTTGGTAATCCCTGCTCTAGATCCTCCACACTGAGGCACAGTCATACTGGAACAGGAAAGCGCCGACCAGAAACTGTTGCCACAAAATTCTACTTATATAATTTTCTGAAAAGCCGTTGTATGCTGTATTAAATTGAGCCTAGCCCAAACCCTGAAAACAGTGACAGCATGCTTTTCACCACTCAAGCTGAGGTTACGGCATACACTTGTGTTATTGATCAAACTGACATTAAAATATGACATTAAAAATGACATTAAATTTTTCTTTGAAATATATAAAATATACAAAAGAAAGTAACCTTTTTGGGAAAAACTTGACTCTAATGCTACAACTACAAGGACTGGTTTAAAGAAATAGTATCAGTTGATTCAAGACACTGCTACTGCTTCACTTGGTGAATGGGTTAAAGACAAAGAAAGAATTCCACATTGTTCACACTGTGTGCTGTGCTGGTATGTGTTCATACGTGACTATAAGGGGCCACTTTACTTTATTACACTTATGTCTTTGGGCATAAAGGATTGATGTTGACTACCAATACCATTAAAAATAAATATGTCACAACAATACTGGTGTAACACTATAGATTATGTATCATTCAGCACTACACTGATTAAATCCCAGAGATCGGTCCAAGGACATGTCAACAAGCCATCACCGGGATACAGTCTTTGTTTGTGGTGTCCAGCAGGGGGCGTTCAGTCTGACCTGTCATCAGCAGGAGTCTGAGGAGGATCATGTGCAGGCCCACAGTGGTAGGAATGAGCAGGCCCACCAGTAAACTCAAGTTGCCAAGGTGGAAGAGCAGGTGGTGGGCTTTCTCCCACTCCTGGCAGGTTGTAGCATTTAATTCCATCTCAGAATGTCCAGCAACCGATGACACACTTGAGTCCAGCCGGGACATAGTGTAGAGAAGACGGGTTATTTCTGGAGAGACTGACATTTTGAGAGGCAGCAAACTGGACAGAAGTGGAAATAACAGACATAAAAAAACAAATGTGAGAACAGCACTGGTATTAGAACTAAATCTGAAACAGGTGCCATTAAATCTAGTGTGTGGAACAGTATCTACCTCTGTTAATGCTCTTACACCACACATGCTCTTGGTGGCACTAACACACAAACAAATCCATGCTGGGTAATTGTGCACATAAATGATATAATTTATTTATTACAACCCACATCAGTTAAGTTCTTTTTGTCATTGCAGTTTGCTATGATTTTAGATTTCATATTCTTTATTATAGGAAGAACAGTTGGTGCAGCTGGAGCCCCCCAGCAGTTGGACAAAGCAGTAAAATTCATTTCGAGGAATAATCTCGAAATGGGACAGAGATATTAAGCAGACAAAATGCATGCAATTTGCATTGGGGAACCATCACTAGCAGTCAAATTACAATAATACACGGGTATATTAGAGATATGAAACATATTTATTTCCGTTTGAATCTTAAAGCAATTAAAATGAACTAACGAGTGCAGGGAAAGCACAGCCCACTTCCTCGTGTCCATTTCTCCTGTGGACATGAGTGAACTTCCCCGTGTTCCAACTTTTAGCCTCATCCTCGACATCGAAAGACTGAAAAATAACCAAAATAAAGACGCAGCAAGAAGAAAAACACTTACCAGACTTGAAGCACAGTCTTTATCTCTCGCTGGCTGGAGTTAAAGAGAGAAAGGAGACGCGCTGGGGCTGTATGAGTGGGATCTAACCGGGGGCTGCACAGTGTGAGTAGCACATTCCTGCGAGCTGACAGGCATCGACTAAAATGGGCAAGAAGCGCAGCGACACTCGTCAACATCGCCCCCCTCTTTCCCCGTCAGTTCCTCGGCAGACCAGCAGGGGACGCCGCCGTCAGCCAAAGTTTTGGGTCTGATTCGTATGATAGGAGTCAGTTGAGGTGCTTAATCTTAAATAAGGTTCGGTACAGAATTCTCTCTCTTTAACTTTAGTCAGCATGAGGTAAAGTTTGTGCTTCAAGTCTGGTAAGTGTTTATTTTATTGTGGTTTGGGAGTTGCTCCTGAATCCCAGGACTGCTATTGGCACCAATGAGGTACCCTCGAGCGAGGTACTGTCCCAACACACTGCTCCCTGGGTGCTGTGTTCTTGGCTGCCCACTTAAATGTTATATGCAGAGAGGAATTTTGGGCTATTCACATTGTGCGCTGCGGTGTGTTCACATATGACAAATGGTAACTTCACTTCACCTGTCTTACTGGAGGTTATTTTTCAGCCTTTCGATGTCGAGGATGAGGCTAAAAGTTGGAACAGGGGGAAGTTCACTGCTGTCCACAAGAGGAATGAACACAAGAAAGTGGGCTGTGCTTTCCCTGCATTCATTTATTCACTTTAATTGCTTTAAGGTCGAGTCTTCAAACTGAAATAGATTTGCCTCATATCTCTAATACGCCACTGTATTATTGTAAAGTGGCATGTACCCTTATCTAGAGCATCTTACAATCATTAACTACATGGATAGTCCCCCCTGGAGTAACTGAGGGCTAAGTGTCTTGCTCAAGGATACAGTGTCAGAAAGCAGGGGTTTGAACCTGCAAATTTGTGGTCATCGGCTTCACAGGCAAGTGTTTTACCCTCTAGGCTACTGCCACCCTCATGAGTATGTGCCCTGATGGTCAGTGTATCCTGGCTTGCACAGCAAATTAATTTTAAGATGATAACTACATCTTCAGCCACATGCAACCTAACCATGTAAGTGGCATGCATTTTACTGCATAAGATTCCTATCCCATTTGGACAGTGGTGTAATGTATTACTCGTTGTGTACAAGTCACTCAGTGGTTTGGGCCTTAAACTATCTCTGATATGTTTGAAGTATATATTCCCGGAAGGTCGCTTAGATCTGCAGAAGCGGCTCAGCTAATGGTGAAAAAAGCTGAAACTAAACACGGTAAAATGTTTTTTATCCACTATGCTGTCCAACCAACTGGCCATCGATATCATATCTGCACCAACTGTAGCTTTAAAAAGCTGCTAAATACTGCACTATTCTCCTCCACCTTCTTGTAAACATTTGCACTTCTATTGCACGTACATTTTCAGCCTTTCAATCTCTTGATAGAAGGCTCAGCAGCGTCTCTATTTCCTGCGGAGCCTGAGGAGAGCGCACCCCAAGCCTCACCATGTTCTACAGAGGGACCATAGAGAGCATTCTCTGTAGCTGGTATGGGAATCACAGCCTGGTATGGGAATTGTAACATTTCGGACCGCAAGACCCTACAGAGGATTGTGAGGATAGCTGAGAAGATTATCAGGGTCTCTCTTCCCTCTGTCACAGACATTTACACCACACTCTGCATCTGAAATGCCACCAGCACACACTCTTTTCCCTCCTCCCATCTGGAAAAAGGTTGCTGCTACAACTGTACAATTGCACAATCATATTTATTGCTGTTCTGTATTGCTGCTACAATTCTGTATTGCTGTTCTGTATTGCTGCTACAGTTCTGTATTGCTGTTCTGTATCTTTGCTTTGTTCTGTAACTCTCTGCTGCTAGTTGTCAGTTGCACTGATTGTTGTCTTGTCTTTTCTCGTCTAGTTGTATTGTTGCTCTTTGTCTTTGTCTTGTCTGCACTTGTGGCCTTGTGTTCTGTTCTGTTCTATTGTTTTGCACCATGATCCTGGAGGCACATAGTTTTGTTCTTACTGTGTACTGTGTGTATATGGTAGTAATGACAATAAAACCTATTTGACTTGACTTCTATGTATTCTTTTACTTCTCCCATTATTTTATACTATTTTATTCTATTTAGTTTTATTTTGTATTCTATTTCTGTAAAGCATATAGAATTTGTGTATAATAGTGTGCTATATACTATAAATAAACTTGAACTTGAAGGCTATTTTATTTTTATCGGCGCCTGTACATAGTGTTATGAGACTATGTTTCTCCATGGGCCACGGTACAACATAGGACAACATTCAACATTCAGCAGAGTACAAGTTACGACAGAGACAAGACAATAGACAATAATAACGGAAGTGTTTGTAACTGTATAGTGTGGACACTACAAAAAGTTTCCAGAATTATTAACATTGCACCATTAGTGTGATTAAGATTATATGCAGACATTTTAGCTCTAGCATCTTTTACTCATATCTGGAAGAAAAAATGGTACATGTTAATTTATACTGATTTGTTTTATACCATTATGACTCCTTAAACATTCAAATACTGCTTGTGTCTCCAATCTGTACCCATTAAAACTGATCAAAATTTGAAGGAGACCACTGGACCATGAAACAAGCATAAAACATTTAGCTTAGGTTAGGTTGCATATGGCTGAAGAATGTGGTTATCATCTTAAAATTAATTTCCTGTGCAAGCCAGGATACACTTATCATCAGGGCACATATTAATCCTCTACATTTCTACATTTAGTGCCTTACTGTTATCAGGCCATGAATGGTCTAGGCCCAGATTCTTGCTTCTGTAGCTTCTGAACCTATGACGTTAATGTGGCTAACAAACACTAAGCAATAGTGACACTAATAGTTTCTGTAAATGCATTCCAAAATGTCTCTCAGCATGCTCAAGTCACACCCAAGTTTTCTTTTAAATGACACAGACTTGTGGTTGTGGTTTAGGATACAGCATGACTTACTTTGAGCTATAAAAATGTATAAAATCCTCTCCATGGCCACATGCTGTTGGCAGCCTTTTTTAACAGCAAGGTCTGTTTTCTCGAACCACCTCAATAGTAGGTATGCTGACCTTCATTCCAGATTCAGCAGCATGGAGTGTCATAAATTCATAGAAATCTAATCAAACAAAAGCCCTCTCCAGTTTTGGCATTGTGTTAAATGGCTGTTATAGTGAGGTTTTGTTCATTTTCATCCCAAATCTTTAATGTAGAGCTGAAGGTACTTTAAGTTGGTTCTAAGAGGGTTTTGGGGTGTATTTGTATTGGGCGACTATTGACATCTAGTGTTTATTAGTAACATTAGTGTTGCAGCACTATTTCAAAAATGAAGAAGCAGAATTTGGATACCAATAATGTCTTTACTGACTAAATACATCTGGGGTAAGTTAGATTTTTTTTCCTTGATTATTTCTTTAATGTCTGAAATAGAACAAGGGCTCGACTGGAGACAGAAAGGCTCAGACACCAATAATCCGGAGTTAATCAACCATGTGTTGTGTAAAGTGCCACTTCATTTGAGTTGGCAGTGAAATGTTTGAGAATCAGCACCATGGCCAGCGTCATTAAAAATGCCAAGAGTACATCAAATGCCACATTTTTCTAAAACGAACCCTCCCAATGTACCCATTTGTCATACATGAACACACCACAGCACACAGTGTGAACAGGACAACATTCCGTCTCTGCATTTAACCCATTCAGCCAAGTGAAGCAGTGGGCAGCCAAGAACACAGCATCCAGGGAGCAGTGTGTGGAGACGGTACCTTGCTCAAGGGAACCTCTGTGGTGCCACTAGCAGCCCTGGGATTCAAACCCACAGGGGCAACTCCCTAACCACCAGGCCACCAGCTGTGCATACCAATGTGCACAAGGACAGGAGCAGTACAAAAGAATACAA
This sequence comes from Brachyalestes nurse, assembly GCA_037974405.1. Classification (NCBI taxonomy): domain Eukaryota; kingdom Metazoa; phylum Chordata; class Actinopteri; order Characiformes; family Alestidae; genus Brachyalestes; species Brachyalestes nurse. Next base: position 9,097 of record JBBPCY010001158.1, read on the forward strand.
AATCCAAATTTTATTTGGAATAAAATATCTTGAACAATACAAATATAAGCCTTCATTTTAAGACGATTAGTGACAACCTCAGACATTTTTTCAATCTACTCCACACAGAAGTCAGGAAAGTTGTCAGAAAGATAAAGACACCACAACAAGGCTTAGAGATGTGAATGAACTGAACACTCAGCTCTGAAAGCACCATATACAGAAAGGAAAGGGGATCATTAGGAAAAATTACACGACACAATATTTAAGACTTGCTCTCCACTTTCTTTATGGCTGCATTCCTGTTCCTGCTCGGGCGTGGAGGGCGAACCACACCTGTCCTTTCAGACTGGGGCCTGTGACAGAAGCTGGGTAAGCGGAGGTCGTATCTGAAGCCCCTCTCATCCATAGCCGCCGTGTTGAGAGAAAACAGCTTGTCCGTGATGTCGTTGCGCACCAGCAGGGCGAAGATCCGCGCGATGTAGCGATGCTGCGCAAAAAGCAGGTACAACTTCTTGCGCCTCCACGTCACGTACCTGCACCGATTATCTGCTCGCAGTGTCACCTGGAACAGAGAATACAAAACTGACCACCAGTGTCCATCACAGGGGGGTCTCACTGAATGTGTATGGAAGACAGCAGACCTGAAACACCCCCTCCTCCGAGGGCTTGAGGGAATCCCACTCTGGAGAATCCAGGAACTGGAAAGGGTAGATGTGGTGCAGAAACTCTCCATTCACTGAAACACGCACTCTGAAGAGAGTACCAGAGGGAGTCAGAACTAGCAGCATTTACTAATTTAAAGGCATAGTATGGATCACTGTCCCCTTTGTGTTTTCCACGCACTTAAGTAACATTTTCATGAAGGTACACTTCTCTTTTCTATCATAAGTGTTTCATTCTGTTCTGTTCTACTTGAGCTACTTGGCTGTTTCTTAGTGTGGGACAGAACGCGCAGCAAAAAAGAGAATGGCACCGAACAAGCTTTAGTACTTACGATGATGCTGAAAGTGCTAAAACACTCCACTGAAGTTCTAAAGGGAACTCAGTAAGTTACACGCATAAAAGGGGACTACAAATGTTAGAGTGATAGTAAGAAAGAACCATTTATGGACCACCAAATAACTTTTATGAGTTCTGAAGATCTGGATCTGGATTTTGGACATCACCTTTGTGAATTTTACACTTGAAAACTCACAATAATAATCTGCATTTTTGTGATAATCTAGGTCCACTATTTCACCTCAATGCAGTAGTTTGGAAGTTACTGTTGCTTCCATCTGAGTATTTCATTTAAGCAACAAGAATATTAAGACTTGCCCCAGGAGGAACAGTGAAAGGGGGTTTAGGCTACTCTATGAAGTATTAAGTATCTCCACAGTATTAAAAGAACACCTTTAGTTGTCTGATTATTTATGGATTATCTCTGTACAGCCCTGGAGATTTTGCCTCACCTCTGTTCTGAACCCACCTGCCGGACAAGAGCACAGACAGCTTGTCGATGGGGGTTTTGCCCTCGATGGCGAAGAAGTGGTCCTTCTCCATGGTGTGGATCTGACCCTCGCAGCACGCCACTATTTCTGCGTAGTGCGAGACGGAGACCCCCAGCTTCCTAAACATGCGCGCGTACAGCTCCTGCAGCTCGCCCCCGAACGCCACGCTGCGCGCCCGGTGCGCCACATGCAGAGCCTGCGCCACGCAGAGCGCGGAGAGAGCGCAGGGCCACGCGGAGGAGTCCGGGGCGCACGGCTCCGACCAGGCGTGGAGACAGCAGCACAGGAAACCCAGCGCCAGGAAAGTGAACATATAGAGCAGCCCATAAAAGCCACTGCCGCCCATGAAGCCCAGCACTAGCAGAATGTGCGCCAGGTGGAACAGGGCGCCCTGAGGGGCTTCCTGCCACTCTGAGCACAGGGGGTGGTCATTCACGGAGGACAAAGAGAAGTTCGTGCTTTCCGAGGGAGACGGAAGATCCATAATCTGAAAAACTCCTTTCCACAAGTGAAAAAATCACATCACGTTCGTAAATACGTCCGTCCAGTCCAGAGAAACAGCAAAGAACTGTGCTGAAGTTACGGCTCGTCTTGTGTCCGAAAATATCACAGTCTGATTCTGATCTGTACCCTAAAATATGATCCTCGTGGTGGCAGCGTCGTCTGCCAGGTCCTGCTGTCCGACAAGTACGCAGCGAGGCTTTAAACCCTGTTTTATAGTGTAAAGTACACCTCCAGCCTTTGGGTGTGGATCTGAGATCACAGTAACGCAGCAGGGTGGCTGCGTGGAACAGGATCCCACACTATTAAACATAATGGCTCCTAAAATACCGCTGAAGAGCCACTCTTGACTCCTTAAAGCACGTTTCAGCTGATTTGTGTAAAAACTGCTATTGGGAAGTTCTCTTGGTAACTAAAAGTGGTTTTTCGAAGGCTGCCTGGAACAGTATCTCACTATTTAAACTGATGGCTCCTAAAATACCAACGAAGAGCCACTTTAGACTTCCTAAAGCATCTTTCAGCTGATTTGTATCGAAAGTTCTCTTAGGAATAAAAAGTGGTTCAATAGCATCACTCCCACAATCTCACACGTAAATGAGATGTGTGAGCATGAAGAACCTTTTTTTAAAACTTGAAAAAAAAGCTTCATATAACGATATTGAAAGAATCAATAAACTGGTAAAGAACCTTTATGTTATGTGAGGATTCTCTGAATCTTTCAAAGGTACTTTACACTCATATCTCATTCACAAAAATGGTACTTTATGGAACTAAAGTGGTTCTTCTATAACTCAAAGAACCCCATGTGTTATATGTGTAGACATTTTATTTGTTGAAAAATACTGCATAGTTAGAATAAATAAGCATAAACTTCAGCTAAACAGGTTTTAAAAATAATTTTCTCAGGTGTAAAAGACTTTTGCACGCTACTGTATGTCCTAAATGCATGTTAATTTAACTACGCTTATCAGCTATACCATTAAAACCACCTGCTTACTCGTGCCACCAGCTCTGACCCCTTTAAGGCATGGACTCCACACGACCTTTGAAGGTGTGCTGCGGAATCTGGCATCAGGACATTAGCAGATCTTTGGAGTTGCCAGGGGTTGCCTCCATGGACTGGACTGGTTCATCCAACAGAACCCACATATGCTTGGATTGAGATCTGGGAAATTTAGATGCCAACTCTTTGTTTCCTCAAACCATTCCAGAATAATTTTTGCAGTGTGGCACAGTATTCTACTGAAAGAGGTCACTACCATTATGTTGCCATGAAGGGTCGTACTTGTCTGTAACAATGTTTAGGTAGGTAATATGTGTAAAAGTAACATCCACATGAATGCCAGGACCCAACGTTTCCCAGCAGAACATTGTCCAGAGCATCACACTACCTCCACTGGCTTGCCTTTTCATAAGGCATCTCTCTCCAGGTAAGTGATGCACACACACCTAGCAGTCCACTTGAAGTAAAAGAAATGGGATTAACTTTTTCCATGGTCCAGTTCTAATGCTCATGTGTTGTGCTTTCAGCGGTAGATACAGGTTAGCATGGATGCTCTGACAGTTCTGCATCTACACAACCCCATACACAGAAAGCTGTATGTTCTGACAACTTTCTACCATAACCAGCATTAACTTTTTGTAGAAATTTGTGCTTCAGCAACTCTTCTGTGGGGTTGAACCAGAAGGACTAGACTTTCATATGTGCATGAATGAGCACTTGGGCCACTTGACCTTCCTTGTACCATTTTTGGTAGGTAATAACCACTGCATATAAACAATATTCCACAAGACCTGCGCTTTTGGGGTGTTCTGACACAGTCATGCAGCTATCACTGTTTGTCACTTACGCTTGCCCATTTTTTCTGCTTCCAATACATCAGCTTCAAAAACAGGTTGGTTGGTTGCTGCCTTATATTTCACATGTTTTACATTGACAATATTTTACATTGACAGTGTGAGTGTGTGTGTGTGTGTGTGAGTGTGTGTGTGTGTGGATGTGCGGTAACTTTACAATAGAAGAAAAAAATTATTCTCAGCTTTTAATGGAAGCTACTAAAAAATATTTATTTCAAGTATTTTTTAAGCATTTATATTGGTTCATTCATCTTGAAAATTTGATGCAGTGTAAGAAAAGCTTAAGATTTAGGTTATGATAGAAAGATATTTAGTTCCCTGAGTTCAGCCTCTTTACTCTAGAGGACTCTCAGGACATGTATGTGTGTGTGTGTGCGTGTGTGTGTGTGTGTGTGTGTGCAGTGACAGTGGTTCTGTTGTCTCTGAGAGATATAGCAGTGTCTTTGCCCTCTAGTACACAGCTGTGCTCTTTCTGGTCTAAAATAGCTGAGGTTCCTCATGGGCTACCTGGCAGCAGAAGGTGACTTTGTGGTGCTCTGGGTTGGAAGGGAAAGCTTACCTGAGTGAGAGATTGAGGACAAGTGTTTGCTCCAGGCCCAGCAGAGTGAAAATATAACCTACATTTCACAGAAAAAAAACATCTCACCTCCCACAGTCTGTATCCTCAGTGGAGTAATACCAGCGTTACAATGCTCTTACATGTGTCTAAAATTCAGTTTGACCTTGCAAAATGATGCAGGCCTCTTTATTTGAACAATATATCATCGGGGTCACAATAAAATACCATATTTTAGAAATGCTTACCTTTTAGGAGCAGAACATTCTTGACTTTGATGCATTTTAATGTAGAATTTCTGTTTGCCCAGTAGTTTGCAGACATGTAAAGGGCAGCTTGTGTTTTAACGTAGCTCTTCAAAATAAAAGCTCTCGACTGATTCGTGGATTGGCACTACAATTCCAAAGAAAATCGCTGGAGTATAACTTTTTGTTGGAGTATCACTTTTGCATTATGTGGAGGTTCTTAGCCATCTACTGAAAGATTGATCATAGAACTATTGATTACGGTGACTCTTCTTTGATATTACTCTATAAAACCATTTTGGCACCTTTATTTCAAAGAATGCAGTGTAAAAAAGTATCATAGTAATTAAAGATTTTATTGTGACTATGACAAAACACTGAGTAATACATCCAGTATAACTCTCTGCTCTACTGATCTAAACAAACATGAGCTGGCTGTGTTGGATATCAGACTCCTAACACATCTATATATAGAACCAGAATGCAGCTGTCTGTGTGTGTGTGTGTGTGTGTGTGTGTGTGGGTGTGTGTGTGTGTGTGTGTGTTTGTGGCCTAGAGAGAGAGAAAGAAGTCAAATAGTTTCATCAGCAAGCCCTTTTGCTGAGTAATTATATTATGCAGCAAATATTATAATCCTTTTAATCTTAATTGTTCGTAGGTGGGTCCACACTTCAATTCCTCACACTTACAGCTATTCAATATGGTTTGGTAGTGCTTTCTGAATAATAGTCATTTTAGTCTGAATTCTTACTCTTTTTTTAACTGAATAACCAAGGGTTCAAGAGGTTAAATCAGACATTGGTTTATTCTTTATTGTTCTTACTTAGATGAATATCAGACATAATTTTAGAAGCTCATTACGGTTTATAGCAGCGGTGTTGTCAAGGGGTGGCCAGCAGTGGTCAGTGCCAAGCATGTCTGTCATGAAGCATGGGAACTAGGCCTCTGCCTTTCATAACTTTGGACATATGCTTCATGACAGTGCCACTTTAGTATAAGGGCCTTTATGTCACAGTGTCACTGACTTTATAAACCCTGTCATCTTTAAAATGCTGACATAAGCGGTACTCCAACACTTAAATGTTGCTTTTAAAACATACCAATGCTTTTGCATGTGTCTTGAGTTTCCTGTGTACTGGTATAGAGTTGCCAGTGTTTCTTACTCTATATGAATTCTGTACATCAGCAAGAAAATAAAGAATCTATTATGCTTTGAAGTTTGTATAGTTTTTCCATCACTTCCTAAAGGGCTTCATACTTTCGTCTACCCTATGCTGCAACAAATTCATAAAGAAATGGTTTGAATGTGGTTATAAAGTCAAGCCAGGGTTTGAATTCAGAACTCAGTAATTTTCCACCACAGTCACAACGCTGACATTGCTAATGTGATGTGAAAGTCAAAAGCCCCTAAATAACATGATGTAATTAGCAAGTCTAAATCATCATGCCGGGCCTTCAAATCTCATCTCATCATCCAATAAATGAATCTAACACAGATTGTCCTTGTTAAACCCTGCACAAGTGCACTGGCAATCTTTTTTAAAAACTGAGTATCATAGAAATTCCTTCTTCCACTTTGCTTAATCTTTAAATGAGATTCCCCAAATTAACATTGCATTTCGAAGCCATTGCATTATGATGTCAATTTTGTTTTGCTTTATACAATCCAGTCAGTTACATGTAGAGTGACAACATGTTTTTGAGGGAGATGACTCAAAGTGAAGAGAAGAAAAGCAAACAATGAAATATAATAGAAAATCAATTAAGAAAATGAGAAATGAGAAAATGTGGCCAGATGATTTCTAAATGACTTAATGTAATTTCATACTTAGTCCGCTCAGTGGTTGAGTATCTCTTTCAATGCCTTTTTATTTAGCAGTTATTATGCCCTATTTTCACCACATCATCAGTGTGGCACATTTATTTTAAGAGTGTTTGAGTCAGCTGGTTTAAAATTCCTTTGCTAAATAAAGGGAAAGGCACTGACATTTTTGCTGGACTCTCTGCTATCGATGTGGCACATAAAGATTATGCTGAAAAAGCTGCTCAAAAGTGGTCTTTCTGTGGATTTACTTTAATGCTTCCCTGTCCTGGTCCGAAAGAAAAGCCTTGACTGCACAGTGTAGCGTTTTCCTTTGCTCCCTGCATAAGCCACACATAACTCAGTTAGCTAATGAAGCCCTTTCTAAGTTTAAATGTGTGTACAGAGGAAATACTACAATGAATTCAGAAGCAGGACTGGGAAAGACAGCAAGGCACCAGAGCACACCACAGCTGCATCCAAAATCAATCCCCATCACAGGAGTGCACCATATAGTGTGTCAGCTAGGATGTAGTTCTGGTCGAATTCTCAACTATAAATCTATAGATGACTCATCACCATTCTCCACTATAGTGAATGGTGCATGAGTAAATGAGTGAAACATTCCAAATGAAGAGCTCTTTTCTGAAACGCAATAAAAGCCAGATTTTAAAAAATTACTTTGTCATGCCATTTTGCTGTGCACTGAACCTATTCACTGCTCCATCAACATTTTATGCCAAATCGCTATATTTCCTTGTTTAAGATGTACAGCAAGATGCCTTTTCTATCTAAACCGCATGTGTGGGTCTAGGTAAAAATGTCATTTTCCTGAAAACTAT
>JBBPCY010001169.1:0-16369 GCA_037974405.1 Brachyalestes nurse
GGGGATGGTATTGATCCAGACTTAATTTTTCAGCTGTTCAGCAAGACCAGCTCTGTATTGCCCCAAGTTGAGTAAACAGTCATCAGCTAAATGTTTGGTGCAGATACACACATTTTTTGGAAGTCATGTTGGTGTATTTCCAGAAAAAATTAAATTAACCCACTGGTTCTTCAGAGACTTGCGTGAAGGAACAAAAAAATACATTTGTGCTGCTTATTACATCAAAGCACTGAGCAATGGCCATGCTTCCTTCATTTACAAGCCATGACTGTCGATGGAGCTAATTTTTTTAGGGGAGGGTTGAAATTCTCTGGGCGGGCAAAGTACGAGAAAGGGGAGGGATCCTTTCCCCATATGAGGACATATGGGGCTAAATTCCAGATCAGGCCGTCTGAGCTGTCTCTCTCTAGCCACGGCAGGACCATAATCAGGCTAGAGGAGCTCGTATTAATGTTAAAAAATCTCATAAAGTGAAAACTTCATGTCATGGAACCTTTAAAAGGAACACATTTACATGTTTGGGCCGCTCTGGATAAGAACATCTGCCAAATGCCAAAAAGTAAAATGAAAGTAGCCGACTTCTCCGTCTTTTCTGTTCAGATATGAACTTCTCTACAGCTGTTATCTAAACATGTTTCAATTAAAAAAACTAAAATAGGTTGTAATAAGAAGATTAACTAAAAATGATAGCTTACTGAAGAGCTAATATTTAGCTAAGATCTGACATTAAACATTTTTTTAAGTAAAAACTAGTGCAGGTTGTCATGGATTTTTTTTTTTAAATAAGGAAAGTTTGACCTTTTCGAGGAAACTCTGTTTATTCTAATGCCACCTAGAACCGAAATGTAGGAGGAGCAGGTTCTGCATCTCTATTTATAATAAGTAACATAGATTATGTGAGCAATTAAACTTTGTGTGGCCATTACAGTATAATTAATTTACATGAAGCTTTGTGTAACACCTTTTTAAACAAGTTTTACACACTTTCATCTGTCTCCTGTGCTTTTATCTGAATTCAGCAGCAGCTTTAACTTGATAAAGTGACTTGATGTTGATTTAGCATGTCGGTGTCACTCAAGTAATACAGCAGTTTTTTATGGACAAAGAGTTTATTATTTAAAATATGTAAGACATTAAAAACTGCTACATTCAACCATTTGATCTGTTTTCTGTGTTTCATGACAGTTGCATTCAACAATCTCAGTTATGATCCCTGCACCAACTACAAGCCCCTAGACCAACCCTGGAGAGGCACTAATGCTACTGGAGGATCCAACTGTGACTCTTTCAATGGGAACAGCTGGTACCGGCTGCTGTATAATGGGATGAGTGTCCGCATGCCAGAGAGCTGTGTTAATCAATCCAGATGTGGTACTGATGTTGCTCTGTGGCTCAATGGTCCTCACCCTCAGATAGAAGATGGAATAGTCACCCACGGAGTCTGTGGGAATTCAGGAAGTGACTGCTGTTACTATCAATCCAGTCCAATTCGAGTAAAAGCGTGTCCAGGGAACTATTATGTCTATGAGTTTGTCACACCAAGTGTCCACAGGGCAGCTTACTGTGCAGGTACTCTGATCTTATTACCATTACACTGTGAATTTATAGTTTAGTTTATGCCCATTCATTATTTCAGCAACAGTGTTCTGATCTCTGCTCAAAACAGTCACATTCATGAAAAAAAAATTAAATATTGATAAGCTGTTGTTATTTACTATTGAGCTTTGGTTTAATTTAATTGTGCTATATGTTGGTATGTTTTGGCATTGTTTTGTCTTGTTTTAAATGTAACAAGTGTGACTACTGCTGTGTACATTAATCTACATGTTATTCCTTCGTTCCAGTTACAGACAGAATATGGTTTAGAATGTCAAAGGAAGTGATTAAGCTACCTTTCAACTGAAGAGAAAAACAAAACTAACAGTTTCATTTTGCTCATGTTTTTCTGAGGTTATAGTACACATGGTTATCACCATAGGAATGTGTTTTGTTTAAAAAACGAATCATACTTTCCGTTCTTTTCAAAGTTTACAATTTTCCTGAATTATTCAGCCAAGATATTTTTGTCCCCTTAGTTCAGAACAGTAGGTGCTAAAATAACTTTTCTAATGAACATCAAAGATGAGTTGTCACCCTGATCCTAATCATTCATTTCACTTTGTCTCATTTTTATCATTTGCTGACTTTCATTTCTCCCCCAACCCCTTTCTTCTCTCCTCAGTTCTTCATTTAATGTTTCTTTTATTAATTTACTTCCACTGTTCCTCATTGTTCAATAGTCTTCCCTATTCCTTTCTGTGTTATTCCTTTCTCCTTCCACTCTTTTCCCATCACCTGACTCTTGCTTTCTCATTTAGTAGTTAGCTGTTGTTATTTATTATTTATCGTTGGTTTAATTTAATTGGGTTGGTATGTTTTGACATTGATTTGTCTTGTTTATTTATTCATGTATTTATTTATTTATTTATTCATTCAGTCATTTATCCATTTTGTTTGTTTATTTTTGGCCTTATTTTCATTTCTCCCTCCTCTCCTAAGTTTGCTCTTCACTTAATGTTTCTTTTGCTAAGTCCTCAATCTGTAGGCTTCACTCCTTCCATATTCTTCCTGTCACCTGACTCTCTCTCTCTCTCTCTCTCTCTCTCTTCCTCTCCATACTTCAGGTGTGTCACATTTGTGGAAAAATTGTCAAATCTCTGTGTCTTTTTAGAAATTACACATTTTATTGCCCAAAGGACTGTATTAATTTACCTCCAATAAGTATTGGAATAATGGAGTCTGAAATAATGGAGTCACTTCAATAGTCATAACCACTTCTTCAGTATAATTTCAGTTTCTGAACAGATATACAGTGCAGATTTCATTTCTCTAATTAATGTTATTTATCTCTTGCAGCTCCACTGAAGATCACATATCATCCAGTGTTGGAGATCCCGATCGTGGTGGGCATGGCAGTGGGGCTGGTGTTCCTGGGCTTGGCTCTGTTGACCTTTGTCTTATGCTGTCTGAACCCAAGAGTCACCTGTCCCTGGTTCACCTCCGTTCCCTACTCACAGTTTTCCAACACTCAGGAAAGTCTCAGAAGGTGAGAGTGTAATTACCTTATAATGACCTTCAGCACAGTCACCCTTTTGCAGTCATCAAACGAGAACTAAGACCTGTGTGTGCAGGACAGGGCTGTTCTACTAGTACTAGTGGAGGGATGAGTTACTGAAAGTGAAACACGTGCTATAATGTTCTAAAATACATTACTCTTTCTAAAAACACAGGCATTCATAAATAGTTTTCTTTCATTAAAAAAATGCTTGAATGTTTTCTTTCAAGTACCAACATTGGCCGCCATGCTGATGCCACAAAAACTGCAACAGTTAAATTTTTGAAAAAAAAGAAAAATAAAGGGGCAGGACCAAATTACACGGGACTGTGCAGATATTCTAAACTGGGAGAGTAAAACCAAACAGCCAAACAAAAGAGTGACAAACTTTTCTAAATATTTTTGAACAATATTTATTAATGTCAAATGATCTTCATTTAAAAGTATTTTTGATTTCCCCACTCTCTTCTCTCTTCTACTTCCAGGTGAGGCATGTCTATACGAAGCGTAGGGCAGCGCTTGTTGTCACCTGTGGAATGTGTGCTATGAAACATCTGGATGTGACATAATAAGATTACTAGCTTTTTCTACTATTAATATAATCTTACGTTTATTTTTTTCTCCGGATTTCAAGGGTATAGTGATGGATATTGAGTATAAATCCAGTTAAAACTTAAATCTTACCTTTTGCTTTTTCTGTTGAATTATTTGAGTCTGAGTGTATATATATTACAGTGATGAGGAACTGCCCCTCCTGTTTGTCTTTTTAATTGCATGTGTTTCATACTGTCAGATAGATGACAAACTGAAAAAAATGTTGTTTATTGAAAAACACTAACTGGTCTTGTGTGTAAAAGTAATTGCCCCTAGTTACCCAATTAAGCAATTAATCAAATTTTGTTGATAACTAAGATCAAATAGATTACACACAACCAAGCTTGATTACTTGTATGATCTCAGCCAGTGTTTTTATCTTATGTACAATTACATTGTTCAGTCTGCTCATATATTCAGTTATTTTATCTTGTAAAAACATTTCTGTATTAGGTGCATCTGTTGCAACTGAACAGTACTGTGTGGTTCTCTGTGGAGGATTGTAACTTTTAAATAAAGAAAATAGCAAAGCAGATTCAAAGCATAATGAATGTGCATTATTTCATTCAAATTAAAACATTCATAAAAATGTGAATCCATGGGCTATTTCTTTATTCATTAATTTGTTTGTTTGTACATTAGTTTGTCTTCTTCAGTTGATCAGTTGTCAATAAAAATATTACTTTGACATGCAATGTACCATCATAATTGATTAAATTGATTATATATTATATAATTAGAATATTGTCAACCACTATAAAACAGTGTAGAATTAATGGCTGTAAAGCAATCTACTAATTTACAATCTACAAAGTTATACTTCAATAAACAGATCTTTGAGTCCCAACCTGCCCATAACTATTCACTGTCAAATGCAAATCAACCACAAAATGCACCGTAATGTCATGTTAACACATCATTGAGGACATAGAAGGACTCTTTTCATGTTGGAAAAACAGGGAACAGAAGAGACACAGTAGAATATACGAGTAGGTGTAGGCAGAAATCAGTATAGCAGGACAGGCAGTTCAAGATGAATAAAGACAAACAAGTGGATCAGGAAATAAACTGAATAGGGTCAGTAAAAACACAAGGCGGAACGTTTATAATCTGCTTTATGCTGTACACACTAATTACTTTATTATTTGGGTTCATACGAAGTGAGGATCTGAGTGCATGCAATAATGACCTCAACTCTTCAACGTTATGAACCTCTGTGTACTGGAAGGGCAGTTATAGTAAATTGTACCTTGTACCAATTCTCTAAGGCAAAAACTGACATTTTCATAGGAACCCTGTGTGATAACAATCTATGGCTGGTGTCAATAAATGTCAAAGTGTGTCAGGATTTTCCTAGGAATTCAAAAACAAGCCTCGTTCTGTGCCCCATTTACATTAAAAGCACGGACCAGCAGGAAGTTTACACATTTTCATAACTGCATTGTTTACACTAAAGCTGATTGGATATCTGGTTTAACTAAAATGTCAGGAATCTGTGGATCATAGCATCATAGTAAGGGATGATTAAACATGAACAGAAATATAGAAAACATTTTGATGGGTAAGTGATATTTTAATCTGGGTTTATATTCATGTGGAAGAAAATGTGTAGAAATGGCTATTTTGGCAAAAATAAAAGAATTAATTTTTTTATAAATTAAAAGAATTTCACATTGTTCACATTGTGCTGTGGTGTGTTCACACATGACTATAAGGGTTAATAAATTTAAATTAACTTCTAATTAGTTCATATCTCTGCTTTCAATTTTGAGAACTTGTTAAACTCCTATTTGTTTGTGAGGTTTATTAGTGGAAATGGCTTGTTTTACTGATTACACCAGTCTGACTGTTATTGACTGTATCATTGATTGAACCATAGTGGAAATAGTGACATTGTTACAATCTTTTTATTTATATGTCCAATAGAAAATTGGATTAAAGGTCAAGAATGGTCAAGTGTGCTTTTAAGATGGTGGTAATTATTTTTTGTGGTTCCAACTGTGAGCATACTGAGTACATTGATGAGTGCACCGAATCATCCAAGCAGGTGTTTCAGACCATCTTAGAGGTTTTAACACCTCAGACATAGAAAACCAGACTGTAATGATAAAAACTAAGACTATGGACAAAAGTAAAGGGCTGCCTGACCCCCAATGAAAACCAGCAGAGACCTAGAGCGCTGCGTGGACAAAAGTAATGGAACGCCTGACCATTACACCAACAGGGACTTTAATGACACTGCATTTAGATACATAGCCTTTCATATGGAGTTGGTCCCCCTTTGCAGCAGCCATAAGGGTTCTGGCCCATGTGCTCTGGAGTCTGAGGGGAACTTACTTTTCTGTAACAAACTGCATAAAATGTAAATCCCCTGGCAGAAGCAAATAGCTTTGGTTTTATATAAGTTGTGATTTAGAAGAAACATCAAAAGCATTAAAAAGCACCTTATTTATTTTTAAAGTGTTTGCAAACCAAATGTTATTATACTTTTTGTTAATCGTTAGTTGGCCAGCATTCATTCATTCATTTATTTATTTATTTATTGAGAACCAAATGAATAATTGTTAACTGAACCCCTACTCTAATGCAGAAACTGCAGATATCCTCCTCACGGTTTTTACTTTTGTGACATCGGGGCCTCATCCGCCACGCCCCCTCGTCCTCCTGGTGGGTTGCTAAGCACCACCCAAACACAAAACCTGCAGGAGGACAGAAACATTTGAAATGTAGATCACAATCTTTTATTCATGTGTAATCAGTTTATTCATTTGTATCTGTGATCAAATTCATTAAAAAGCCTTAAAGTTTGGGGTCACACTGATTCTAGAAGTTTACCATGTAAATAAATGGTTGTTTTTAATAAGACATTTTCACACTATAACAGAGACCACAATGAGGATTTCAATTATGTATCATCGTGTCAGAAAAAATCCAAGAAATGGTTAATGAAATAATACATTTTAATTTCAGTCATAAAAACAAGATTGTCCAAATTAACATGACAGCCCTATTCAGCATAATTGCTGCATATTCTAAACAAATTTACTCACATTACCTGTCAATTACCATATGATGTTTCACAAGACAGTTGTCACTGTATCACTGTAAGTAGACTCGGCAAATCTTTACCACATTTTTTGTGAGGATTCTATCATTTCTTTATTTTTCCGCCAGGGGTCACTGTGGTCCTACCAACCACCGTTGGGGAGTCATGTAAGTAAAACCTAACGTCACCAAAGATTTTATTTGACTGTTAACAGTAATGTATTGGTCTAAATGGTTTACTCAGTTCAACAGCAAACCAGAAGCGCAGCTCAACTGTTTGTATTTGTTCTATAATAAACAGTCATAACCTCTATTTTTCAAGTCAGGGCCGTTACTATGGGGGTTGGGGGGAGGGGGGTATGGCAGCTGGGACTGGGGTGGGCACCCCATACTCCCAAACCACCACCCCTCCAGACCCTTAACAACTATTTTTCCAAAAAGCACATACCGACATTTTCGACCAAGCTTAGATACAATTGTGTCGTCGGTATTCCCTGCAGATTAGCCTGAGACCCAGCCTGCTCTGCATCAATCCATCCAGGTGCTCAGAAAGAGAATAATCTGCGCATGTGCATGCAGCATGACCGGCACATCAACTGACCAATCACAAACCTTCCTTGGTTCATCTCGCCTACTCACAAAACAAGTTGCATTACAAGCAAAATAGTTTGTCTATCGGGTATATAACACAGATCTTTCTTTTAGAATCCACACACGAACACGATCATCGTCTCTTCCAAACCGCTCCTTTCCTTCCTTTTGAACAAGTAAACACACAGACATTGAAATCAAACTTCATTTGGTCTTTTATTACACAAACATGTAAAACAATGATAACCTATATCATAGTTCGAAAAATTCCCAAAAAGAATGGGGGCATGTGTCCTCATCTAGCCACTATTTGGGTAAACCTCAGCTACTTTCTGTAGGAGACAGTTGGCAACAGTGCCTCCACTAGTCAGGCATGGTTTATTAAAGGCTTATATGGCTTACGTTCACCTGGCTTATTAAAAAGCAGATATGTTCAACCTCTGTCGCTCCACACACTATTGGTTCCACGGTTGAGCCCAGCCCCGCCACTACCAGGATGGAGCACGGAGCACCGCACTCTCACTCCTCAGAGCATTTCTGTGAGGTAGTAATAAATGACATAAATTCTTCATATTTGGACTTTAGTGCAACAATAACAAATAGCACCTCAACTTAAATACCTGGCATGCATGTAAACAAAGAAAGAAATAAAAGTGCCACAGTGTTTGAAAAGCCAGCAATGTGTTCTACATTTAACCAATAGCGTCTCTGCAACAAAGTGATGTCATGCCGCACGCGTTGCAGTTTCTGTGTGGAGTCAAGAGGGCTAACTCTGTGCCACAGCATAACTGTAGATGTGTTAAAAAAATAATGAGAATATATATATATCTGAGTCCTGATCAGGAGGTAACGTCTGATTCCAATCGAGTTTGAAACGACGTGATCAGGCCCGATTTCCGATCGGATCTGTACATCCCTACTTTAAACCATTCATTCATGTTTTAATGGTTCACAGCTTCTTTCGACCCCTGCACCACCTACACTGCTCTGGACCAACCCTGGAGAGCCACTAATGTTACTGGACAGACAAACTGTGACAACGGCCTCACCTGGACTGGCTGGTACCGGATGCTACATTACGGGATGAACATCCGCATGCCTGAGAGCTGCGTTGGTGGATTCAGTTGTGGTACTGAAATTCCTTTGTGGCTCAGTGGCTCTCACCCTCAGACAGTGGACGGAGTGGTCAATCGTACGATCTGTGGGAACTGGGCAGGCAACTGCAATTATTGGTCGTTTACAATTCAAGTCAAAGCGTGTCCAGGAAACTATTACGTCTACAGCTTCACCAAACCGAACATCTGTAATGCAGCTTACTGTGCAGGTACTCTGCTGATTTTTTTTTATCCTGTATTGAAATATCACCTCGTACTAAAAAAATCAACTCTCAGCTTTATACTGTAATATGCTGCTTATCCAGATGTGAATATTGTCACTCCAACCACTGTGATTCCAACTCCAACCACTATGCTTGTTGCTTTTTACATTTTTTATTTTCCTTTTATTATCAATTTGAATGTGTTGTTTTCTTAGATGTTGGAAGAATCACGCCAAACATCTACTTGACCACCAGTTCCACAGGACCCAATGTAAACACAAGTGAGTTTTAGCTTCTGTCATCTCTATGACAGATAAATATCTTCATAAATATATGTTTTTTGTTGCAAAAAACATGGGTCATATCAAAGCAATAAATCTTTTCTTTTTTTATCTGATAAAATCTTTTATGTTAAAAAGCTATATATGATTTTCTACTTATTATAAAAACGACATACATTCACATGTATTCACATACGTTCAACAACATACCTTCAACAAATATGTCCAGACATTTAAACAACAATAAAATCACTTTTCTTCAAAATAAATGAGATGTCAACTTTTTACAGTACTATGCAAAAGTCTTAGGCAATATGTAAATTGTTTAAAGCCATTTTTCTCAGTGTACATTTTCATTTGTTATTTTTCAATAACGAAAACAATATTGTCCTATTAAACATTAAGTCCTATTCTGCACATTCTAAATTAATTTACTGCCCATGAAACCCAAATTACCTGTCATCACAGATAAGCAATGTTCTGGTTTTTTTACAAGACAGATGTCACTGTACCACATCTTTACCATATTATTTGTGAGGATTCAGTCGTTTCTTTATTTTTTCGACAGGAGTGACTGTGGTCGGAGCTCCATGTAAGTACAACCTAAAGCCACCATATACATTTGTGTGTATGTGTGTGTGTTAATATGTATATAGGCTATCTCTAATTGATCTTTTGCAGCTCCTCCGAATATCACAGCGTCTACAGCATGCCAGGTTTGTGACAATTTCATTGCACTCAAGGCTTTATAACATGATTTCCGACGTTCTCATACAGCCTTTAAAACTGATAATTAACCCATTCATTTTAACTGCCCACTTGTTTTAGAGCACTTTCACACCAAAATGTGCAATGGATCTTTTTGACCAGATTCATAACATCACTGATGAAGTGCTCTCTGAAAAAGTACGTACTGTTAAATCACTGAACAAGTAATAAAATAATATAGAACATGTAGAGCAGTATAGAATAACTTCTCCCATGTCCAGCATGTTCTTAATGTATGAAAATCTGATTTTGGACATTTATTAGGTTGTAACAACAATTTTAGGCATGGTCCTTAACACCCAGGAGCAGCTTGTAAATCTCGAATCAACAGATTCAGATAAACTTGCTTCTTATGGAAATGCAGTACTGAAAACAACCGAGAAGCTGGTGTCAATGCTGGTGAAGCCAACGGAAACCATCTACTCTTTCAACATCTCTCTTAATGGCTCAGGTAGGTGATTACATTACTGCATCTTTCGATAATGATACCTGTTCTTTTCCCACTTCTGGATTGTTTTTGTCCAGTTTTCTAAAGACACAAACAAATAATTAAACCTTTAAAACTTTCTGTCAAGAAAACACAGAAAAGATCCAGTGGATTTGATTTCACAGCTGAAATCCTGTACTGACATCTTGCAGACATTGAAGTCTTTGCAGTTGGACCAAATGCCTCCTTGAAGGAAGTCAGTCAGCTCAGTGTCAGAAGTGCTCGGATGGACATCAACCTTAGGCAGATTTCAAAAAATAACAATGGTAAAGTGGCCTTTTTTCATCTTACTTCTATCACTTGTGTACTGAATATGAGCTGAATGAAGAAATGTTCTTCAGATATTCTAGTGCAAATCAGTTTTATTAATAAAACAAATGAACATGTTATATTAGAATACATATTATGTATTGGGGGCAGCTGGTGGCCTAGCTGGTTGTCCCTGCGATAAGAAGGTTGTGTGTTCGAATCATAGATCTGCTAATTTGATCACCAAGGTTCTCTTGAGCAAGGTACCCATCCCCACACACTGCTCCACGGGTGTCCCTCGTTGGTGGCAGCCCACTACTTCACTTGGTGAATGGGTTAAATGGGTTACATGCAGGTTGTGCTCATGTGTGACTATGAAGGGCCACAATTACTGATTTAATATTTGCATTAATTAACCATTAACAATCGGTCATCATACCACATAAAATAAGATCCAGATAATATCTGGAAACTGACACACTGGCAGGAGTCAGTTCTGGGTGAAAAGTTTTCTTTTAATGGCAAAAACTGTTTCAAAACAATATTAGAGGACCTTCTCTCTGAATCAACTTAACATCAATGAAGGGTCTTGCCACGGAACCCTCTTCTCTCCGTTTTCGCTGTCACACAAAAGATGACACTTAGGTCTCCACACTCCATGGATCCTCCATGCATGCGTCTGCTCAAGAAATCAAGCCTGCAAACATAGGAGGAACAGATTCACAGATCCAGAGTCACTAGAATCTCAAGTCCGGGCCCAGATCTTTTCGTGACACTCAACCTTTTTGTGCCAAGCCACTCCTGCCAACCTTCCAGGTATGTGTTGGGTAAACACGCACAGATTCTGGGGCCTGACTAGCCTATAAACCCGTACCCACACACACACACACAGCCAATCATACGAGACAAAGTAATTGAGCTCCTGAAGCACCATTACTCACACCGGGCTTGTCTAGATACCAAACCACCACACACGCAAGCTCCTTACATCATCTGTGTAGTCCAGAACCGTAATCAGGCGAGAGACTCCATTGGGGGCGTGACCAAGTGGGCACAGATGTGAAGTTTTGCTGATGAAGTGGTACTGCTGGCTTCCTTGAACTGTAACCTCTATAATGCACTGGGACAAAAAACGGCCCTGGCATTTGGGGGTAGAACGGCCCACCACATACAATTACACACACCATCTTTCTTGAATGTGTAGACCAGCATAGTAGTATTCAATAAAAGTAGTATTTAACAAAGTACTTATCCAGTCAAAAATGATGCAGCTGAATCTTTTAATAAATATTTGGGAAAAAAGAGAGGGCATTCTGTATGTGTGTGCATATGATATTATTAGTTTATTTCACCTGTGTTTATAAATGTAACAAGACAAACTAGTGCGGCCATAAAACAATTGTTTTATTGATGTATCACCATAACTTTGCAAACAGCTAGTAATTCTGCATATTTGGCAGCCTGAAGTAGCAATTTGTTTTTCTCTCGCAATTTCAATGTGCCTCTTTTACATTTTCTTTCTCCATCTCATTCACTGACACACTGGCACAGAGCCAAAAGGGGAGGAGTATAAAGATATGATTGGGCAAAAAAGAACCAAAGTGGCAAAGGAGTGTTTCATGGGCCGGTGGTCAGGAATGAAACTCCTGTGCTGACTTATGGCCGGTCAGACCAATAAGTGAATAAAAAAGCATCAAAAAGCATAAAAAAGAATAAGAAAAAAGAGTATGAAACAGTTTTGATGACATGCGAAACATTACATTTGTTACATTTCAGAACAAAGGTGCAGTCATTTTAGCATAGATTTTTCCAACAATTAAAAATCAGCTCTGCTCTCTATGCCTTAAAGTTCTCTCAAATCCAGCACTAGTCAACGTTTAAACCATTCAGTTCTGTGGTAGATAATGAAAGACATAAAAATGTGAAGAACATGGGGCTACGTGAGGCTGAAATTAGAGTAGATGGCAAGCTGCTCAGACTCAGAGGCAACTTCAAGAAAGAGTTAATTAAACTCTAAATAGGCTACTGATATACGTAGCATGGAATGGCTCCTTTTCCAAACCGAGGTGAACCATGTTACAGTATGTACTCATTATCTGCTAAAAGTCTCCCTCTGCCATGTAAGTCTGCCTGGGACTCCACTCTTTGCTCTCTGTCTCCATCTAGTTGCCAGGAAGGGTCTGGGGGCTGCATACAATGGGCTTCTGGTGGGAAATATGGTTGAGTTTCTTTCGTAATTTGAGAGGGCCAATGGACTTGGACCTGTCCTGGACTCAACAATTTTTACAACTGCTCTAATTACTACGTACAAAATGTCAGAATTTCGTAAATGATAATGTAAGCAATAGGCTAAAACTAGTTTTGCACTCATGGAAGCCAAAGCTTTAATTGTATTGGTAACAATATTGTATTGAGATATAATCCTTCATATCTCCTCTTTTTGACACTGTGTGAAGTGTTTTACACTTGGCTGAACTGGTTCCTGGTTTTCCAGCATGGACTGCTTTGAATGCCCATGTTTGGGTCTTTTGCTGGTTTTCTCTATATTTATCTCATTTACTTGAGTGAATCAAAACTCAGGAGCCAAACTAGCCTTTACGACTGATGTTCAGGAATTCAGCTACAAAACTGTCCTTACTTTAGATACTTTAGTTATAATGTTCACTGTGTTCTTTTTCCATCACACTTTTATGAAATCTGTTCAGTGTAAAACTTTGTGTTCAATGTGTAAATGAAAACTAAATTTTTCAAACACTCATTTACTGAAGTTTTAGCAATTAGGTGTTGCTTCTGAGTAGACATTTCTGATTAGTGTGACATTCTTGTTCTTGTTGTTGTTCTTCTTGTTCTTGTTCTTCTTCTTATTATTATTATCGTTATTCAGGATCAGCAGCTGTGGCATTCATGAGCTACACGAGCATGCAGGAAATGCTGAAGCCCAGCTTCTTTAGCGCAACCACCAAAACAGAAAAAATCATGATGTCCACTGTGGTGTCGGCCACACTGCTCAAAACCACCAACACACAGCTCACCAGCCCCGTCAACTTCACCCTCAAACACAACTCACACAAAGTGAGTTCATGCAAAGAGTTGTTGTTTTGTTTATAGGGCTTAGTGGGCAAGACACACAGGGTCGGTTTCCCAGACAGAAATTAATCTTAGTCTTGGACTAACCTTTCCTTTTCAATGGAAAATCTCTATTCACAGCACTTCATAATCCAGGACTAGGCTTAATCCCTGTCTGGGAAACCGACCTATAGTGTCTAAAATATGTTTGTCATAATGCATAAATAACAAGAGTTCAAAGGCGAGACATTCCAGTGGAATACAGTGCTGCAACTTATGTAAATACACATTTATCAACCTCAGTTTATACAGCAATTACTTTTTTATGATCTTGATAGCTGTAACAGTTACTGGACAGTAACCGAATAAAAAAACAAAGCCTTACTACTTCCTTTAATTACAAGTACTTCAGTGGTTCAGCAGAGCCGCAGAAAATAGAATTGCAAACTTCTTTTTTTGTAATGCTGCATGGTATGAATACTACTCTTGAAGACATAATCATCCTTCTTTTCTGGCCAGGAAATTGAAATTCAGACATATTAAAACAAGCAGTAACATCAGGCTATGTTCATTCAAATCAAAATGTTTCTTCAGGTCTTGTTTCAAGCGCTCTCTCTTAATAGTACATGTATTAAACACTAAAAGACATTATTTTTTTTAATAATCTTTCTCCCTTCCTGTTTGGGTAGGAAATTGTCCCTGATGGCATGCTGTCCTGTGTGTACTGGAATAACACAGAATGGATTGTAGATGGCTGTTTCCTTATCCAGACCAACAACAGCCACACTGTGTGCTCCTGCGTTCACCTGTCCACCTTCGCTCTCATCATGCAGACCAACCCATTCATGGAGGTTGTAAAAGCAGTAACATGTACAAGAACATTTGAGATATGGAGCAGTGTCTCTTAATGCTACTTAAACAATGCAGAGCACTGAAAGTTTAAAGTATTTCTTTATTCAACACATTTTATCCATGCCAGAAACGTATTTTGGAGCCCATATGACTTATTGCAAGTCCCATAGTGAGCAATATGTATGTTCAAAAGAAAAAGTAGAACTGAGTAATAGTCTGTGCAGGTCTGAAAAAAGATCCATTTCAGGCAAGTGCAGTACCAGCAAAAGGCAGAAAGTGTTTAAACGAACATTTGGTATGTCCTTCTGTGACTGACAAGAGATTGGGTTCAGTGAAATGACTTGGCTTGTATCCACAGTGGTTAGCATCAAGTAGTGCTCACTTGAGCAGATATGAAGATGGAAGGAACCGACCAGATGTTAGATTCACTGTTTAAAGAAGTTACTCAGTACTGACTGAGGGTGCATGCCTCTTACACAAGCTTGATTGGTTTATAGCAATTTTAGTTTTAAATAAATAGTGGGATGAAATGTATTTTTCCAGATTGATCCAGTGTTGGAGATGCTCAGCACGGTGGCCGTGGCAGTGGGGCTGTTCTTCCTGAGCTTGGCTCTGCTGACCTTTGCCTTTTGCCGGCAGAACCAAAGAGTCACCAACACGGCTGTGACCAACTTGTGTATAAGCCTGTTTCTGGTTCACCTCCTTTTTCTGCTCACACAGAAATTCCTGCACTACATAAAGCCTCAGAAGGTGAGAGTATAATTACCTTATAATGACCTTCAGCACAGTCACCCATATGCAGTCATTTACGAGAACTAAGACCTGTGTGTGCAGGAAAGGGCCGTTCTACTAGTACTAGTGGAGGGAAGATTCACTGAAAGTGAAAAACATGTGCTATTATGGTCTAAAACAAATAATTCTCTTTCTCTCCCTCTCTATTTCCCAATTATTTCCCAAATCTCTCTCTCTCTCTCTCTCTCTCTCTCTCTCTCTCTCTCTCTGTGTGCGCATGGACTGAGTAAGTGGGCGGAGCCGGAGTGCTGTGAGTTGAACTGCAGCCGCTGTGCCGAGGACATGTGTTCTGTTTGTCTTTTTTCTTTCTTTTTTCTCTTTTCTCTTTTCTGGGGGTTCTCCCCCAGTGTTGGGGCGGAGGGGTTTCTCCCCCTGTGCGTCTGCTCCCGGTGGTTTTACGCTGGGAGTATGGCAGGGACTTTTGAAACTCTTACTCGGCGTCATGGCGTTAAAATGGCGTTGACCGCCAGCGTCGAGGACTGTGTTTTGGCTGCCGGTGCGGTTGTCGGACACGAAAATGTTTTGTCGGCATCCCGCATGAATAACGCGATTGTTCTATTTTTGAGAACGGTCGAGTTTGCTAATCGGTTAACTGAAACTGGAGTTGTGATAGAGGGTATTTTTACATCTCTTGTCCCTCTCTCTATGCCGGCTAAGAAAGTCATCTTGTCCAATGTTCCCCCGTTTGTATCTGACGAGGTTTTGGGACAAACATTGTCTCACCATGGCAAATTGGTCTCAACAATTAAAAAGATTCCGATTGCGAGTAAATCCCCTTTACTCAAACATGTAGTGTCTTTTAGACGCTTTGTATATGTGGTCCTGAAAGATAATAAAGATGACTTGGATTTGTCTATTAATGTGAGTGTGGATAATTTTAATTATGTGATTTGTACTACTGGTGTTATGAAATGCTTTGGTTGTGGTCAAACAGGACACCTTGTATGGACGTGTAAAGGGAACAGGGAACATCCTGCAGCAAATGTTACTGGAGTTAAAGGTATTGTGGCTGAGGGTCAGTCTAATGAGACTAGGGTAACCAGTGAGGGGGAAGCTGCTCCTGGGGTATCTTGGATGGAGGCTGCTCCTGGGGTATCTGGGATGGAGGCTGCTACTAGGGTAGGGCTGGGCGATATGGCAAAAATGGAATCTCGGTCATTTTTCCCCATATTGAACGGTAACGATATATATTTCGATATAAGCTGTTAATGCTGCCAGCTTTAAAAGAGTAT
>JBBPCY010001238.1:0-16365 GCA_037974405.1 Brachyalestes nurse
TTCATCTCAGTTAAAGGCAAGAACATTATGTGAGTTGTCGTAGGTTTGTAACACTTAATAATAAAGTGTGTTTGACTGATTTGAGTGTGTTTGAGCTGACTTAATAGTGTGTTTGAGCTGACGAGTGTGTTTGAGTTGACGAGTGTGTTTGAGTTAACTTAAGAGTGTGTTTGAGCTGACTTGAGTTTCTTTAGAGGGTCGGGAAGTAACTAGTAATCTAACTGGTAATGTAACTATTTACTTTTGAAATAAAGTAATCACATTAGTAATTTGATTACTTTTATAGGGAGTAATCAGTTATTTAATTACTTTTTTAAAGTAACTTGCCCAACACTGGTCCTTTCATCGGTAGATCATGACTTTGATTTCCAGTGAAGCCACAGGGATCAGGAGCCAGGAGTCCAAAAGAACAACTGACCTCACTCTTTCTGGGAGAGTCACAGAAAGCACAAACACGTTCTGCCACTAGTGCACTGCGGCTAATGCTTAACACACTTTGAGGAGAGCACTAACCACCAATTCTGACTCGTGAGCATCGCGCTAACTGAGTGATAAGGGAGCGTGGGCCATCCTGCCCACTCGGAGAGAGCGAAGCCAGCTGTACTCATGGGCTCCCGGCCACGGATGTGGTTTTGGTTTCTCAATGTGGTTTTGGTTTCAAACTGCCAACCAGGGATCAAACTGTCCATCTCCCGATGATAGAGTCAGCAGTTGTGCCACTTGGGAGCCCTGCAGCTGAGAACTCTTGGTGTTTCTGGGGCGCAGAATCATTCTCAAACATTTAAAAGAATTCTTGGCTTTCTTTTCAAATTATTTGGCATCAATGACCCGATCTCACCAAGAGTCCGAGGTCAGAGATAAATGCTCATATTGTCTCTGTATTTGTCTGAGAGTAACTCATGGTGTTTGTTTGTACTTCTTGTCAGGTGGGGCTTAGGATGAGCACTGGAGCAGCAGGTAAGTGAACCAGCTGAACTTGTGTGTGTGTGTGTGTGTATGAGTGTGTGTAGTCATGATGAGTGAGCTGTACTGAGGTTTCAGGACTTATAATAATAATAGCTGGAATTCCACCCCTACACAAGCTGACACTCTTGTTTTCTGTCTAACACTCTTTCTGTCTCCCACCCCCATTTGCACACACACACACACACACACACACACACACACACACACACACACACACACACACACACACACACAATGCCTCTTCACCAGTATCCATTTACATGCATGAAGACAAAATGGGATTTCTGGGAATGACTCAGGCCTTTCCAGCATGTCGAAACTGTACTACCCAAAAATAATGCTAGGTTGTTTTTATTTTGCACCGCACATTCATAGAAAAACACACTTTCACAAAAGGATTGACCACAACAAAGAAAACACACATTGTTTGTGTTAGGCAGCCTTTGAGTCGATCGATGGAAGTGCAGAATGAAAGAACAGGCCTTATTTTAGATGGCTGTTCTCCCCAGTAGCACCTTTTTCAGTTTCACTTCTGTCAACACATTATCACCATTCAGGCCAAACGTTCTTGGTATTACTGGGAACCGTTTGGTGATCTCCACATCAGGATTGTGAAACATTTCCGTGGTTTTTTGCTGAGACAGGCATGGAGGGGTGGGCGGGCTATGGCTAAGTTCATGACTTCAGGCAGCTGTTCACTTTAGAAAGCCTATCTCTGGGGATTACAAAGAATGTTCTGGGGTTTTAGATGCATATAACAAGATTTTTATGAATGTTTCTACATAAGACTGTGTTTGTGTAGAGAATAAGCGAGAATTACTCCATGGTCCCACATAAACTTCCATTCAAAAGAATTCGTATTATTAATATAACTAAATGAATGTGATTGTAGATGAATGTGGAAAATAATTCAAAGACGTTGCTACTGTTCATCATGGGTCTTTAGTTATTAGGAGCTGTAAAAAAGGTAGGAAATGTAGGAAAGAGCAGAAGACAGTTGTGAAATTGAGGAAGCTGAATGAAGTTGAGAATTGTGTTGTAATAAAATGAATCCCCATGAGTAGGGGTGTGCTGAAGCAATGCTCGGTATCGGTAATGGTCCAATACAGGATAAAATCACTAGACTGAATAAAACGCTATAAAGAGAGATACACCACCAGGACGTGAGTAACACAGGTGAGCTGCGAGGTCGTGTCTCAAATGGTGCCCTACATCCTACATAGTGCACTATGTAGGAATTAAAATGCCGGAATTTAAATTAAAATGCCCTACATAGTGCACCGACATGAGAAAGGGGTGTTGAGCTGCTTCTATTCATAATACTTTGTATTTTAAAAGTGGTGATCACATCTCAGGGCTGGTATGTTGACAAAAAAACTGCTGTACTTAGTAATAATAATAAAAATAAAAATAATACATTTTATTTATAGGCGCCTTTCACAACACTCAAGGACACCGTACGTAGTAGATCATTTACGCAGTTCTTCTTTTTAGATTAATTAACTTTGGGCTTCTCGTTTATAACATTTTGCTTAAAACTCTACAGCGAGGGGAACGAGGCCTTATTTAATATATTTCCAGTGTAAATATCCAGAAAATGTACACATATAAAACATTAATAACCATGAACAAAGAAACATTTTTTTACCATGAATTAAAAGCATTAGTACATTGACATCAACAGTCTACAAGTATTTGAGCTGTGTGTTGCATTTTAGAGTCCCTCGGTTGGACTCGCCATTTCAAAATCCAATCAGAAGTCATTGTAGCTGTGTGTTTGCGGTCATTGTCCTGTCAAATGAGATTAAATTCTCCTCTGATACCTCCCGGTACATCCCTCATGTTTCCTTCAGTGACGTGTAATACCCCAGACCTCCATATATCACTGTGGATATGGTGTTGTTGGAATCTTACATACATCCCTTTTTCTCCACGAAGAGCTGGATTATTGCCAAAGAGGTTTATTTTTCTTTTGTCTGACCAGAGTATGTTATTCTAAAAAGGATCAGATTTGTCTAAAGGCTCTAGAAGTGCGTCTCTGTGCTTCTTTACTATTAGAGGAATTTGGAATTTTGAGGTGCGGAGCAGTTCAATGTCCTCTGTGTTACTGTTGTTCCAACCAAGGTTAACATCTTTTCTGTTTTTGTTTTTGCTGCATAAATATGTAGAACTTGGTGTGCTGTAATATTTCCCCTTTTCATGTATGTATTTTTTTTTAACATAGTCTTTTATTTTTTTCCCTTTCAATTGTGTTCATGCTTATAAATAAATATGTTTTTGTTCATATTCATTTGTACAAAGTCAAATGACATAATGTTTGTAAATTTGAAGTCGAGATGTTTTGGAAGTATACTAACAAAAATAAAAGGGTCTGAATGTTTGCTCCCCCTCATCATAAACTGATACAGTTGAACTTCTAGTGTAAATTGTACTGTGCAGTTTATTTTGTTGATTCCAAACTGAATTGTTCACCCATTCTTTATGAATCAAAGCTGAAGCTCTTTACTAATTTCTGGATGTCTGTGAGAGCTCAAGTCCTTCTTTATTGGAGTGGTGTTGCTTTGCTGAGCCAGTGCTGTGGCTGTGATTGACAGGGCCAGGCGTCAGACTGACCACTCTCAGGCAGCACAGGACCAGCTTTTCTGCTGCCTTACCCCACTCAGACTGTTTGTGGAGGATTCGGGTTTACCTCGCTCCCCCCTCACATGGAGAGGCCATTATCAGGAGCCTGGTGCCCTCCTTCCTGGGGAAGTGTGTGTGTGGTGTGTGTGTGTGTGTGTGTGTGTGTGTGTGTGTGTGCATGTAATGGGCCCCAGGAGGCCTCGGGCAGGTCACGGGTCATGCCATTCTAGGGGCCTGGACGCCCTCTCACATGACCTCAATGGAGACA
This sequence comes from Brachyalestes nurse, assembly GCA_037974405.1. Lineage (NCBI taxonomy): Eukaryota > Metazoa > Chordata > Actinopteri > Characiformes > Alestidae > Brachyalestes > Brachyalestes nurse. The sequence goes on from JBBPCY010001238.1 coordinate 3,857, forward strand.
GACAGTGGCAGTGGAGAAGTGTGTGTGTGTGTGCGTGTGTGTGTCTGTGTGTATGTGCATGTGTGAACATGTTTGTGTGTGCATGTTTTTCCTTGTGTGAACCCATCACGGAATTCATGTGTCGGTGTGTGTGTGTGTGTGTGTGTGTGTGAGAGTGAGGGAGATAGCGATGGGCCTTCACTGCTTGTGAGCCCCATATGTCATATTCCAGCAGATATCCAGATGTTTACTGTGTGCTGTATGTTAACACTCACACTTTGACAATGGGCCTGACAAACTACTGTTCATGGGCTTCTCAAGGAGTCCTGTTGGGTGGTAAACATGCATATTCTGTGGTTTCTCATCTGTCAAGTGCATCATTTCCATGTGTGCTAGTGTTGTTATCCATTTATAATACAGTATGTACTGGAGCATAAATCATTATTATACGGCACACGGTTGACAACTCAATCTAACAACACGGAGGCTCCATTTGGCTTTTACGCACCGAATTTGGGTTTTTAATCACTGTTTCCTACACTGAGACGATAATGTGGACAGTATGTGATTATATTGATACAATTGTGCTCAGTCTCGCAATATTAAATCCACCAAGTGAACCTGTGTTGACATTAGTCTACATTATTTTGTAATTGTATTTTATTACAAATTTAATTTGACTGCATTATTTTGTACTTTTTTTGACTAAATATGGTTAAAATAAATATGGTTAGAGAATTGGTTAGAGTAAAGTCCTTATAGGAAAGTCTGTTCGGTCAGTAATCATCTTGATAAAGACCCAGGCAGTTACTTCCACTCATGCAAGACCAGCCTCCATTCTCTATGAATATGGAGATACATAACACCAAAACCAAAAATCACAATAATGTTTTTGAAAATAAATACATGAAATACACTGATAAAATCTGACCAAATATATATAGCTTGCATTTTGCTCAAATTACGTACAATGTTTTGTTTTTTCTGCATTTTCTGTCTAATCTGCGGTATATCTTGACAAACCTGGTGGTTGGGGTTTGGTGGGAGACTTTTCCTACTTACCGACAAGCCATTACCAACAAGTTATTGGATTCTTTTTATTGAAACTGAGGGTGGGACTTAGGGGTGGGCGATATGACGATGTGAGATTGTGAAGACGATCTATGTGCTGACGGTCTGCCAAGGCAGAGAGATTGTAGTATCGTCTAAGAGGATCCAAGATGGTGGCACGCTAGGTCGCAGCAGCCACTCCGGGTCCAACACTTTTGTGCAAAAGTGTGTTTTTTCTAGACTCCACGCCGAAAACTCGCCAAACGTGCATCTGAACAGCTGGTACGCATGTTTATGACCACCAGACCTGCTCCAGATAAGTTAAGGGCGAGTAGCTTACCTCGGAGACGAGCTGCTGCTGAAGATCTCCATGATCTCGGCTTGCTACGCAGACCAAGCCGATGGCCAGGGGAAGAGACAGCGCAAGTGGTGTGCGAGAAAGTCGAAGCATGGCAAGCGAGTGGGGCTCCATGTTAGGCTAAAAAGCTAAGCTGGCAATCCCATCCATCTTCCTCACCAGCGTTCGCTCCCTGAACAATAGACTGGATTAAACCCAACTCCAGCAAAGCACACAGCGCGAGTTTAGAGACTGTTGTGCTTATGTTTTTACGGAGACATGGCTCAATGACAGCACTCCTGAGACAGCTACGGCTATTAGCAACATGCTATATACCGAAGCGAACGTAATTCACAATCGTATTTATTGCCGTATTTGCACATGTAACTTCTATTCTGCAACTTTGCACATCTCTGCTGCTAAAATACAGAACCAGTCAAATACTATATTTATCCCCACTGTAGCTGTTGTTAATCGTACTGAATGTTGTCTTCTCTAGCTGTTATTGTTGTTCTTGTGTTTTTTGAGCTCTTTGTCCTGTTGGCACATGTGTTCTGTTCTTGTGTTGCACCATGGTCCTAGAGGAACGTTGTTTTGTGTGTGTATAGCAGAAATGACAAATAAAACCTACTTGAAAACTAGACTACATTTTATCTATTGCGGTTCTATGCTCTTCCTAATTTTTTCATCCTGTGATATAATATTTTTGCCATATCGCCCACCCCTAGTGGGACTTGTACCCATGATGCCATATTATTAGCTACACAGTTACCTCATAGCTGAGAGCTTGGTTAGCTAAATGGTTACTTTATGCCAGACAGCTAACAAGTAATTGCAGAAGACAAGAGAAGTTGTCATCATAGCATTATGGAAGTCGATCCAGTGATCACAACTGGAAAAGTTGTGCATAGACCAAATTTAATGGCATTAAGGGTATTCTCTGTCTGCTAAGATATATTATGTTTACACATTGTAGTGTGGAATTGTAATAAAATTAAATTTCACAGTCCCAAAAGAATGCACAGTATAGCGAACACAGTTTCAGGACAAGTATCTCTAAGTCACTTTAAAAGCTTTAATTCTTTGTATATATTTATGTGTGTGTGTGTGTGTGTGTGTGTGTGTTGGCCAGATCATTATGCCTTGGCTCCTCTCTCACCCAGTGTTTCTGTGCAGTGTGCTTGAAAGGGAGACGTGCCGGCAGATAGGACAGTGTGCTTTGTGCTTCATTCCTCTCCTCTCTCTCCTCTGAGTTAAATTTAACCCAGACTGCCGCTGCTTCTCATCGCTGCTGGCTCAGGAACTGCTCTGGCTGCCTTTCCCAGCTGGAGCACTGCTGCTCAGGGAGGAGGCAGTGGATGAAAGTCCTACATATGAGCTGGTGTGTGGGGTCTTATAAATGGGAAAGTGTGTGTAGGTTTGTAGGATAGTGTGTGGTAGATGGTTCAGTGTGGGGGAGTTATATGGTATAGTGTGAGGTAGATGGTTCAGTGTGGGGGAGGTAGATAGTATAGTGTGAGGTAGATGGTTCAGTGTGGGGTAGGTAGATGGTATATTGTGAGGTAGATGGTTCAATGCGGGGGAGTTATATGGTATAGTGTGAGGTAGATGGTTCAGTGTTTTATGGAGGTAGATGGTATAGTGTGAGGTAGATGGTATAGTGTGAGGTAGATGGTTCAGTGTGAGAGAGATAGATGGAATAGTGTGAGGTTGATGATTCAGTTTGGGGGAGGTAGGTGGTATAGTGTGAGGTAGATGGTTCAGTGTAGGGGAGGTAGATGGTATACTGGGAAGTAGATGGTTCATTGTGGGGGAGGTAGATTTTATAGTGTGAGGTAAATGGTTCAGTTTGGGGGAGGTAGGTGGTACAGTGTGAGGTAGATGGTTCAGTCTGAGGGAGGTAGATGGTATAGTGTGAGGTAAATGGTTCAGTGTGGGGGAGGTAGGTGGTATAGTGTGAGGTAGATGATTCAGTGTGGGGGAGGTAGGTGGTATAGTGTGAGGTAGATGATTCAGTGTGGGGGAGGTAGGTGGTATAGTGTGTGAGGTAGATGGTTTAGTGTGTGAGGTAGATGATTCAGTGTGAGGTAGATGGCACAGTGTGAGATAAATGGTACAGTGTGAGGTAGATGGTACAGTGTGAGGTAGATGATTCGGTGTGGGGGAGGTAGGTGGTATAGTGTGTGAAGAGTAATTTTGCATCTTGGTATTAGCAGTGCCACAGGACTTATCTTCACTTATCTTGCCTCAGAAATGTGCAATGTTTTTATTGCATTACTTTTATAGAGGCCTAAAAGCTTGACTCAGCAGGAGCTACTTTCTCTGTTGTGCTGATTAATGTTATAAATGTACAGAGGTGCGTTAGTCAGTTTACAGTAGGTGGTCTCCCACATTACAGAACCCAGAGCTCTCAGATTCTCTCTTACTTAAATAAACATAGGTTTATGAATACAGATGAAGAGTACCAGAGTTAAATGATATAAACACAGACTAATTTGTAATAATAATAATAATAATAATAATAATAATAATCATAATATAAGCAGCTTTTTACCAGCCAAAGAAGAAAAGCTTTAAAAGAATGCAATAGCCTACTTTTTACATTCCCATTGCTGCATCACTGTCAGTCACCATGCTGCCTGTATCATCCACAGTTTCCTGATGAGACAACGGCTTCAGTCCACAGACATCAGTCCAGACACACATCTTTAGGATCAGTATGTTATTTCCAGTATATTTGCAACTGATAGTCACAGGCTGAACTAATCTATAGTTACAGACTGAAGCCCAGTAGTCTTTGTGCTGTATGACTGACTGGGTGATTGCAGCAGGTTAGGTGCATTATCTGACCCTGAGTCTAGCAACAGATACCAGACCTGTATTTACCGAACATAGATTCCTAAATAAAACTTCATCTCTTTCCATTCTTCTTTTCTGCACATTTTTCTCACTGCTCTCCATTTAAAAGTCACAGTGTCCTTTCTAACTATGCAGGGAACAAGATTGTGAATTAATTGGCTTTCATATGACAGCACTGTGAGGTCTGATTCATGCCTAACTGTCCCCGTTTGTTTAGTCTTATGAGAGGCAGTAAGTGAAGCTGAAGGGGAAAGCGAGATGTATTAGGTTCAGTGGAATTTACCCCATTCATTTCCATATGCTGTTAAGACCATTTGCTCTTTGTGTAGGTGGTCAGATGGATCCAAGTCACAGTGAATATGTCCTGATCCTTTTTTCTGAGCCTCAGGCAAGAGACAAAAGGCGTAACCTGTAAAGACTCCTCCTAAAGCAACCTGGCCCTGCAGAAACAGTAAAAAAAAAATTAAGTCCCTCCCCAGATCCGATCCTGGGATTTACTTTATACATCTGACCCCCACGGGAATTAAAGTGCAATAATGCTACATTATTTTTATAGATGCTTAAGGGCTTAACGGCCACTGTGATCCCAAAATTTCAATTTCATTTGAACTTCAGCCTAATCCTTTCATCGTGATGTCCCCTAGCCCCAATGACCTACAGAGACACGAGAGGATGTGTGTGTGTGTGTGTGTGTGTGTGTGTGTGTGTGGCTGGGTACAGCACACTTATTCCAGCACTGTCATTCCATTCACACTGAGTGAGTGCTCTCGTCTCTTCCGTTCCTGCTGCTTCTCATAGGATGTGGAAAGAGAGGAGACGTTTTCCGTAAGAATGTCCACTCGTTCTTTTTCCATGGCCCAAGAGGAATAAAATGCATTACCAAACCAGGAGTTTACAGATGTGTGTGTGCGGTGAAGAAAAGTTGGATTTGATGCTGCAGACCCCATTCTTTTCTTAATCTTTTATACAGTTAGGCCCACATAAAGCAGCACAATCAGAGAATGGTTTGGGACGTTTCTAGCATACAAGCCAGACATCGACATCTATCCACCGCACATCACGCACGAGTATCGGGCCTCAGATCGGTAGCAGGCCACATGAATCTCCGCAGTCCTCTTTCACGATTGATAGAGTGAGGGAGTGAGTGGGTGAGAGACAGTGTTTTAAAGTCCTGGACTCTGGACTAACTGCATGCGTGGCCTTTCCTCTGTGATCAGCCATCACTGTCTGCCTGGGTCAGCACTCAGCCTGCCTTATATCTGACCTCTATATTTCCTTCTGTCAGACACCATATTATCAGCATTCAGCAAAAGACAGAGACTCGCTGTGTTTGAAGGTGGGCTAGGCAGGAAAAAAACAACACCACAACTTTTACTGCTTTTCTGGGGGAAACAAAAAAGTTTTTTTTCCTGGGCTGAACTGACAAATCAAAATGGGTTCAAATAACTTTTTTTTAATTGTATACATTTCTGAACATTTTTCTTACCTCTTATGCTTTCGCTTGTGTGTTCTGGACATGTAAGCTGACGTTTAGCATGACTTTCTGCAGGGGGTGACTGTGGAAAAGTGAGGAACATGCTTAAAACATGCATAGTCAGAAACAGTTGGTTTAGTTCTAAATCATTAATGCCCCAAGCAGGTTTGATTAAAAAAAAAACAATGAAATGCCTTTTGTTGGAGTTCAGAGGAGCTGCAGCCCTGCAGAGAGTGGGGGGTTACCATCCAAGGCAGGTATGAGGGGAGGATAGCACTGATAAGGGTAAGTAATGAGTCTGGCTAGAGCTCCCAACATGAAGCTTTGAAGCAATTTTATTAGATCTCAGTGTTTCCAGCCTTTCTGCCATGATCTCCTGCCAAATGGGGCCAATTGTGCCAGTGTTGCTTTTTTCACTAATGTTTACTCGGCCAGAGTTGAGTATTGGAGTGTTTCTGTGTTTTTAGCTGTGAGATATGTGCTGAACGGAAATACTTCTCTAGGCCATAGTGGGACCCAAATCAGAACACAGTTGAGATGGCACTGAAACAGAATAGAGTTTTACTATTCAGGCACTGAAGTCTTAAAGTATGACATATACGTGGAAGAAAAGGATTTCTTAACTGCAGTTCAGCCCCACACATTCATAGGAAGGTTTTAACAAGAAGGCACAATACAGAGCAGCCAATTAGAACAGAGGTTATTTAAATACATCATACATTATAAAAGGCCAAATGACAAAAACAAAATGTTTATCTCTAATGAATACAGATGTAGGTTGAAAATGGTCACGGAAAATTATGACTGTTTTTGGTCAATAAAACCTCATTATTAGCGTAAGTGGATCTCAGGGAAAAATATAAAGTGCATGATAAATGTAAGACTTGGGCTCTTTAAATGTCCTGTATTACAGGAACAGCATCTGTGTATGGATGAATTGTAGCTTGACTGAAGTTAACCTAAAGCACAGAAAAATGGAATTCTTTGTTTATCATCTGTGGTTCTGGATGACCCAGTGGCACAAGAGCATAATTCCCATGGAACGTGACCTACATTGCTCTTAAATGAGTAAACAGTCGTCATTCCTGGGCCTGACTTGTGTGTATGTACCTGTGTGTGTAGGTAGGTGCGTGCATACGAGGTGTCCCTCAGGAGCTGCAGTCTTATGAAATGTGTGTCAGTGTGGAAGAAGAGCGTAAAAGTCCATGTGCCTGACCCAGAGATGTTCACAAGTAATTTTTACCAAGTCCAAGTCAAGTCTCAAGTCTTTGTGCTCGAGTCCAAGTCAAGTCTCAAGTCTTTGAGGGGCAATGTTTACAAATGGCGACTCTAAATGTGGGATTTTTGAGCTGTAAATGTTGAGCTCCAAATGTTTAGATCATCTGCTAATTAGCCACGCACCGCGATTACAATTAGCTGTTACTTAGCAGAGGGCTGGACTGCGTGCTGTGATATTCCCTCACCAACAAGGAGGATTTGCCGTAAATGATATTAAATATAAATTTTAAATATGAAAAATATGTTTTGCACTCTAAATGTGAAACTTCACAGTTAGATAGGGCTCGGTGACACCTCGCCAACAACCCCTCGAAAACTGTTATTAGCTGAAAACCGTTTACCTCAGACAAAAGTAATGGGACATCGGGGCAAGGTGAACGGTTTTTGGGGGTTATTATGGTAAACGAGGGGTCGAGATATAAACAATTTCATGAAATGAACATTGTTTACAAGTTATGACTCAGGAGTCACAACACCCAAGTCCGAGTCAAGTCTTTGTGCGACTTAAGCGCGACTCGAGTCCCCATCTCTGGTAACTGATGCCACCAACATTAACAGGAAGCTTATATTAGAGGCTCTTATTGTGTGGAATGACTGAAATTAGAGAGGGGATAGCCTAACAAACGAAACAGGAAAATACCGCCACGTCCCGGAGGGCAGCATGATGTTTAGGAGCCTGACAGCCTGGGGGTAGAAACTGTCTCGCAGTCAGGCAGATCCAGCTCTGAGTAAATAGTCCCTGTGAGGGAAGGGAGGGGTCCTGCAGAATGAGGGGAGAGGAACCCCAGTAATGTTCTCTACTGCAGGTGTTTGCATGTTGCAGTTGGGCATACCAGGGAGATGGAAGCCTTGCTCGTTTTAGCCATCTCAGGAAGCATAGTCTCTGATGGGATTTCTTAGTTAGAGAGGTGGTGTTTTTTTGGTCTAAATGAGGTCCTCAGTTTTGTGCACACAGAAAAACTTGGTGCTCCTAACAATCTCCACAGCAGAGCCGCTGATAAGTGGAGTGTGTGTAGGACGTGTCTTTACTTGTAGCATGCCTTTGAGTTAAAGTAAATGAAGATTACTGAGACCTCAAAGACAAAATGCAAATAAAAGCTGGTCAAACAGAATAACAAACGTCTCGTAACACAAAGATCGTCAGGATATCATCCTCCTCGTAATGTTAAATCTGAGCATCATTTAAAAGAGTCTGGGAAGAACTAAAACCAAAAGTTTAGCAAAGGCTCATTCTCAGCACTCCAGCTAAAATTACGCTTGGTTATGCAAGTGCAAAACTTTTAACCTATATAAAACTTTTTCAAGGTTAAGCCAAAGAAATTGAGGAAAACTGTATTAATACCATTCCAACATTTGTTTTATTTAAATGATAGAAAGTTGCAGATAATCTATCATCAACAAACACTGGCAGACAAGCAATGTTCAAACTCCCAGATGTATGATTTAACATAAATTAAAATTTGAATCCAGAAACCATTTAGTTCCACACATGACATACTTGCACTTCTTATAGCCACCATTTCCCTTAGGTGCATACTGTTGGTAGCCTATAAAGTACACAATATTATACTATACTTTTTTAAACAATGCATTTTTAACATTTAAATTACCCCACACACCTAATATTCAGAAAATCTGGAATTGGCAACATGCCTTTGTTAGGCATGTTGGAAGGACAAGAGGAATCTTAAACATTCAGGAATCATAATGATGTGAGCTGTTCTTGACTATTCCGGCTAATAATTCTGAAGAGCTGCTAATATATTCAAGCGTAAATTATGTAAATAATGATAAGACCAACCTCCTCCGACATTCAAAATGTGGGAACCAAGGGGGAGTAGAACACCGGCTTGAGCTGGGTGACATGGAAAACAGCATGCGTGCAGAGGGAGGTGATAGGGTCCGATGTAGTGGGAAGTGTATTTTTGTGATTCAGTGCATAGACAGAGGTTCTGAGTGGAAAGACAGACCTTATCATCCTCATGGAACAATCATCCTGGAGGGTGCCAATGGCGATGTTGCTGAGCGTAGCATTCATTGGCCCATTGGATGGCAGAGTCCTCCAGGCAGGGTCTCTACTGGAGCAGGCTCCAAGGTGTGAACATGGTGGATTCTGGTTCAATGGAGTGGTTCGATGATGCTGTGTGAAGGAAGGGCAGACACGGGGTACGGCCACAGGGCGTTGGCCTCATGTTGTCAGGACAGAACATTTGTGTTCTTCGACCTCAAGCGGCCTGAAGCCCACATCCGAGGCATCCACCTCAACAACAAATGGTTTGCTGAGGTCTGGGTGAAGGAGGATGGGAGCTAAGGTGAAGAGGGTGCAGAGGTAGTTGAAGGCTCTCTCGGCGGTGTCAGGGAATGAGGGATTGGCCTCTGTTAGTCTCCCCAGCAAGTCTGAACTGCCACGGTCCTGAAATAGAGAAAATTACTTTTTAATTGTTTGGTTCTAAAATCCCCCCCCGCCCCAATTTTTTTTTGCATTATATGAACTACGGTACAGAAAAGTTGCTCTGTAGCACATGACCGCATTAAACAAAAAAGACAATGACAAATATGACATGCTAATGTAGCATTTCCAGCAGACATACATTTAGCAATTTAAATAATTCTGTAAGTATCCTGAATTTCCCATCTCTGAGTAACTGTTTAATGCTGGTTTGTTCTAGTGAAGTGGAATCTGAATGACGAAGAGCAACACCGCCAGCTGAACATTATGGAGAATATTGCCACAGGCTGCGTCTTCATCGTTGTGGTGATTAATGTCTTCATCACAGCATTCGGGGTTCAACGTCCTAACCAGAATTAGTAATGTGAGAATTCAAAGATACAGGCAAGCCCTACAAGCACGCAATCATACACACACACACACATACAGCAGGAGATGCCTGAGATCAGGTAACAAAACCTCAGTAAAATATGTGACACCACTGCTCAGTGTACTTGACAATACACTGCAAGTAAACATTTATGTGATTCTGACTAAAATGTTTGAATTTGCTTTTCCACTTCTTTGTGAAACACACAGACTGCAATACCCACAGACTGCAATATTTAATCACATTTATGAGGATGTGGCAGGGTAATTTTAGGATCACTGTGCCTCAGACCGATGTGTGTGCGTGTGTGACCAGTGTGTGTATGTGTGTGTGACTCATTTCAAACTGGATTAGACTGTTTATACATATGAGTGTTCAGTGTGTGTAATGTGGTCACAAGGACCCTTTTTTCCCACAGGTCAAGTGCATGAAAATAGAATTGCAATGCAGAATTGCTATGTGGGACAAGCTAAATCCTGGTGCACGGCGGTGCAATATGTTCTCTATGTAATATGAGTCTTAGGTAATATTACATTGTAATGTAATATGGTGGCGCAGGGGTTAGCACTGTTGCCTCACAGCAAGAAGGTCCTGGGTTCGACTCCCGGGTTGGGCGCAGGGTCTTTCTGTGTGGAGTTTGCATGTTCCCCCGGTGACCGCGTGGGTTTCCTCCGGGGACTCCGGTTTCCTCCCACCACCAAAAACATGTTCGCTTTGGGGATAGGTCGATTGGGCATGCTAAATTGCCCCTAGGTGTGAGTGTGAATGGTTGTATGTCTCTGTATGTGGCCCTGCGACGTGCTGGCGACCGTCCAGGGTGTACCCCATAGCAGCTGGGATAGAATGCTTTCTTCTGCTTATAAACAGCAACAGTACTTTACAAACTTCAAAACGATTTTCATTTAAATGTTCAAAACTGTTTATTTATTAAGGTGACATTAATTAGGAGTTCATTTTAGTATTTTTTAGCTGAAGAAACTCCCACAACCACCTGAACTGTGTAATATGGACCATGTCAGTCTGTGGGAATGGTTGGACTTGTCGACCAATTGATATAAAGAACTAAAGTATCCAAGATAAGTATGATATAAAGTATCTAAAGGTACACTATATTGCCAAAAGTATTCACTCACCCATCGAAATAATTAAATTCAGGTGTTCCAATCACTTCCACGGCCACAGATGTATAACCTCAAGCACCTAGGCATGCAGACCGCTTCTACAGAATGGGTCGCTCTCAGGAGCGTGGTACCGTGATAGGATGCCACCTGGGCAACAAGTCCAGTCGTGAAATTTCCTCGCTACCAAATATTCCACAGTCAACTGTCATTATAACAAAGTGGAAGCTATTAGGAATGACAGCAACTCAGGCCACGTAAGCTTGAGTGGCCTCAACCCGAGAGAACACCTTTGGGATGAATTAGAGCGGAGACTGCGAGCCGGGCCTTCTCTCCCAACATCAGTGTCTGACCTCACAAATGTGCTTCTGGAAGAATGTTCAAAAATTCCCATAAACACACTCCTAAACCTTGTGGAGAGCTTGCCCAGAAGAGTTGAAGCTGTTAAAGCTGCAAAGGGTGGGATGATGTCATATTAAACCCTATTGATTAAGAATGGGATGTCATTTAAGCTCATATGTGTGTAAAGGCAGGTGAGCGAATACTTTTGGCAAGATAGTGTATATGCTAGTAAGGCACTGATCAGCATGTAAGTACATGTTATGTGAGTGCCCTCCAATACTGGGCTTTCTGTAAAGCAGTCAAGCACCATGGACTCTCACTTCTGTGTCATAATGTAGCTAGCACAGCCTATAGACGGATGAACTGTGTGAGTAAAATTGCTGAGTAAACAAAAGACACAGTTTTAAATCAGTCAGGCTAAAATTACATTCTTTTAAAAAGCATACAAAGACTAAAACTGTTCTTAGAACAAACCAATGACAAATATTTGGAATAAAAATGGAGTTCAGCAAGTTACCCTCCCCCTAAAACAATATTTACAAAATGTACACAGAGTTTTTGGTGAATAATCAACAACAGTATTTGATAAACCAGGTTTGGCAGAATTAATATTTAAGAGTATGCTTTTTTTGTCTCTTTTTTTTCTTCCAACTTGTTTCCATTCTCTCAGTAGGACAGAAGTATCTGCCTAGCATGTTGGTCCAGTCCAGACACCATATAGCTGAAGATAGAACCAGTCACAACCTTCCCCTCTGAAAAAGACCGAATACGTAATATAAGGACACAGATAAATACAGGAAAAAAGAATATAAATTAATTAATTAATTATGACAAAAATAGTAGTAATTAAATTAGTACATATAGACTATAGGACAGGCTCTAGTGTTACCACTGGGCCTCCAATCAGTAGATCATGAGTTTGTTCCCCAGTGATGCCACAGGAGTCCAATAGAGCGTAGCTAAACTTGCTCTCTTGGTGTTCAGGATTGCCCCCCCTCCCCTCTCACTTAGCATGACCCAAAGTCTTACCTCTGTGATAATGAAGAAAAGCAAGACCCAAAGCTATGCTGAAACAACAGAGGAAGAAAAGAGGACCTGGTGGAATGACAGAAAAAAGTAGAAATAAGGTTTGGGAAGAAAGACTGCTATAAATAAATTAGGGCTGCATGATTTGGGAAAAGACATATTGCAATTATTGAGATCAATATTGCAATATGCGATTGCGATATGATAAAGGGCACTTGCTTGTATAT
>JBBPCY010001256.1:0-5000 GCA_037974405.1 Brachyalestes nurse
GTTACAGGTGTGAAACACCCATCTAGTGAATATGCATGTGAAAGAGCAGAGAAAAAGTACCTAGTCTTATTCTTTTAGAAATTGCATTGAAACTACATAACATTTATGAATGCTCTTCTTACATTTTTGTAGCTAACACATATGTTTACAAGATTCAAACTTCAAAAGTCTTGCTCAGACATATTTAGGGTGTGTATTTTTACTTTGTTTGAAGACCTCTGAAACTAGTTGTTTGTCATGTCATGTTTACACAATATTTAATAAAAAAACTTCTTGTCATTATATTCACTTTACTCACATATTTTTGTTGCTGAGGCTTTCCAGAATATAGCAATATTTGTCACTTTGGCATATATGTTTTTAGTTAGATGCAATACTTAAAAATGGGGGTAGCAAATTGCCTGAAAGGGTCAGAAGGGCCTCGGAACCCAGAGGGTTAACAGAAAAGTCGACTAGTCGACTTTAGAGGCACAAGTCGTGTGATTTTTCCTCTCTGCCTCTGATTTACTGACGCTGACACGCATTCCTTGACTTAACCAATTACTATAGTGCCTTCCTAACAAGGGCTGTACCGTTGGTGCGTAGAGGGGAATACAGACACATGTCACATGTGTGGAGATACTTCACTCTAGACACACAAACAGTGTTAAAGTATAGTAACAGTACCGGCGTTCTGTATGACATCTGGAACGGCACCGCAAGCTAACATGGCTAACGCTAGAACTGCAGAGAGTTGTCCAGTCCAGAGGACGCTGAGTGGCTGCAGCTGGACCGAACCAATTCTATATTACAGATGTAGCAAGACCTTTCTTGGGCACAAACACTGCTACAGTGTTTGGGTGCACCGCACTAGTTTACTCGAGTAGAATGGTGCGTCACTTTAGTTCGGCTTTTTGCGCTTGCATGTAAAATAAGTAATAAAATCGATTTTCATAAAAACACATTGCCTTGACCTGTAAATTTGAATTAATCGATAAAATCGATATATCGCCCACCTCTACTGCAAACATTTATTTACAAATTTTGATTTTTCATGGTATTAGCCCCTCAATATACAAGGCAGATGTATGTTCATCCACATGGAAAAACATAGAATATGCAAAGGACATCAGTGAATGCTCAGGACCAATACAGGTATTTTGGGGTGGTGGTGGGAAGTGGGTGCTAGTGCACCTAGTGGGTGCTTCTGGACCAAGAGGTCATGGGTTTGAATGCTACCTGCACCACCAATGGGTTCCCAGGTTGCTCCAGGGATACTGCCCCCTGTAGTTAGGTAATGGAAGTCGCTTTGGATAAGTCTGATAAATGCTGTAAATGTAAATGGGGCCGTCAATAAGCCTCACTTGATTGGTAGGAAACAGTTAGTGTACCATTAGCTTCATTGCTAAGCTAAAATGAACATTTAACATGTAATGCCATGGAAATTTGGGTGGGTTTTCTGAGTGATGGCCCTGCTGGTTCAGTTTAACAGCTCTACATACACCTCTTCTGAAGGAGTGTTATGCTCTCCTTGCTCCGAATGTGACCTGCATGCTGTGCAGCTGTTCAACACACACACACACACACACACACACACACACACACACACACACACGTGAGCACACTTTTGACCAAGACGCGTCCTGTCAGTAACGAATGGGCCTGTTCATCCTTGGAGAACATCTTCCGCCCCAGCAACCGGTCACTGGGCGAGATGTGCGTTTTTCTTGCCGCCCCATGATCCCTGCATCCAATCAGAGTGAGGCGTGTCGACCATCAGTCTCTGTCAGAGAAGAGGCTTCTATCTTATGTTCTGGAAACAACCCAGGAGATACAGAGAAGCAGACAGAGAGAGAGAAAGGAGGGAGAGACTCAGAGAGAGCTAGACTAGAGAAAACTAGAAAGCAGTAACACCTGGACAAAGTTTACTTTTCCTGGTCATTAAAGGTCGCATATTGTGAAAAATTGCAAGTTATGTTTTATTTATTACCAGTCAAAAGTTTCTGCACACCGCAGGTTTATACCACATATCCGTTTATTCCATAAACTCATAAATAAATTCAGAACGAGGCACAATACCTGATAGCTCATCAGTAACAACTGTTTTGAACTTATTGACTTTGTGATGTCACATAAATGCATTTACATACTATGCATCTACATATTTCCACCTATTTAGCCCACACCAGATTGACCCCACTGACCCCATTGACATTCTGCCTGAACAGATTCTTGAACGACTTTTAGTTATGGGACAGCTGATAAGAACAGTCTTAATCTTTCTCCACAGGAACAAAATTAACCTTTGGAAAGTGGGTTCATATCCCACACAAAATTTGGATATGGGCCCTTTAACCTCACCCTCCTTGGACGTATCTCTTATACGTCCCCCAAAAGCCGTTTTGTCACTTCTTGAACCTCGTTTGTTTACGTGTCTCTTTAAAAACGAACTCTCTCCACTCTAACCAAGGCCGGTGGGGTGCCAGAGCTCATCTTCTGTCTGGACCTACTGACCGCAGGGGCCGCCGCACGGACGTGCCTGCTGTGACTGGAGCTGCATTACTGGACAGAGGTACAGGAGACAGCACATGACCTTTAGACTGCAGAGAGACAGGAAGGATTTTAATCAGAACAATAAGACAAACCTTCTAAATCACATGTCCAATCTCATGGATAGCTTACAATTTAAGAGGTTATAGACAGGGAAATATGCAGTAGCTGGCCTATCCATGCATTACACACTTACACTACAGGCCAGAGGTTTGGGCCCACCCTCAGATTAAAAAAATATATATATACAATACACTGATCTGTAACTGACTAGTTTTGTAATTTAATTGTAGTTAGATGTACAATGTAAATGCAGTTTAATGGATGTGAAAGTTTATGTATGAGTTTCATCAAAATAACCCCATTCCTTTCCAGCAGGTTTTTGGAAATAACTTGTGTCCAAACCCTCCCAGCACCTTTTTAATGCCTGTAAACAGTTCTGTCTCATTTGCTGGACACTCAGTTCGAACTTGTTGAGTCCAGATTGTCCCTAAAGCTCAGTGTGAGAAAGATCTGGAGACTGGGAAGGACGAGACATAATTCTCAGAACTGGACTGGAAATAATTTTGCCACAATTTTGAAGAACGCTTGGGATTATTATCCTGTTGAAGAATGAAATTTTGTCCAATGATACATAAATGAATTGTTTGATGTCATAAAAGAACTGAGTGATGTCATCTGTCACAGACAGATGTTATATGTCTCTTCAAAATAATTGTTTGAACTTTTGTTGCTAATTACTGTGTTACTACAGACTATAAAATACTGAAAGGGGAGAGAGAGCTGGGCCGGACAAAGTATGCTACTTGTATAATATTTAATATATTTAATGCCAATTAAGGAGCGTTGTTTTTTTTGGTCTTTTTTTTTTTAAGGAACTGATTTAATGTAGTTTGTAAACTGTTAAAGATTAAAAATAGTCCAGTTGGTATGCATAGGGATTAAGCCACAAGGTTTTGTGATGTTTTGTGATGTTACAAAAGATATTTATGTATGACTGCCCAGGGAGTCAAAAATCAGTTGAGCTGCTTGTCCACAAGTTCTAAACAAGGCACAATCATAGGCCTGCCCATGCCCTGACCACATATACATATATATGCCTAGCAACTGTTGCTAGGTTGGACAAGCTTTACAAAAATATCATTTTCTGAAATGAGAAACTGAGAATATGTCAATTTCAGGAGTGTTATCGTTTAAAATTCATATTTTGAAAGGTCTGTGAAAAGTCATCAATAAGGCAAACTCTCAGAATGCTCTTGTTTGTTGATACCTGAAATGGTTGTCAAGTTATTGAAGTATAAAACATGTTCTGGATGCAACATCAGTGCAAATCTTGTCCTTAAGAGGTTAAACATCCTTAGACACTTAACCCTTAGAACTCGGTATCAGTAAAATCAACTTAGCGTATCAGTAAAATCTGATTTCAACAAATATGAACAGTGTAAAACAGTTTAAAACTCTGTTTGTTCTCATACATGCTCACTGTTTGCTGCTCTTTTGCTCGGTGCGCCCCAACCCAACCCACTTGTGGGCGGAGACTATCCTGAAAGTTCTCCCACATTCAAAGATCTTGTAAAATCTGGGCATTTTTGTTCTTCATGGGCATTTGCGTATGACATCATATTATTATTAGATGTTCTTTAATCACCATAATTTTGGTTATATGTCACATAGGAACATCAAACTAAGCTCAGCATGACGTCTGACACCTCGACCAACAACACGAACTGGGGGAACTTACACATAAGGAGTTGTTTTGCCATAAGACTGCTTGTGTTCTAAGGGTTAAATACTCCATTTGGAAAGGACAAAGGGTCTTTTACATTTAAAAGCCATTCAATTGCTGCTAATTTTTCTTAGCCTTTGCTTTGGTAGCCTGGAAAATTAGCATGTTACGATAATTTGCAGGAGGCATTTTGGCCAATACATCTAGGATGTGCAGTTACTTTTAGCCAATTTGGTCTCCCCAGGCAGGGAGAGTGAAGCTCCACTGCATCTTTGTAATCACTCCCTAATGCATCACTTGGAAGCTCAACTTCACTTGGAGTGGAACCATTATTGCCGTGCTGGCTTGCACTGGCTAGTATTGGGCTGGGTAAAGAGGGACCACCCAACTCACTAAAAGGGATGCCAGTCATGCTCTCCCGGACAGATGGCCGTGGCATCTATACGGCCAATGCCTATATGATCAAGCCCATCCAAAGGTATCTTTGCCAGGGCTCTCTGTAAGCAGCCTAGCAACAGTAATGCATTTGTGGGCGGAGTCTAGACAAGGCAAGTAGTGAGAATGTGTTTTCATGTTACATATATGGTGCAAATTACTGTGTCTGGTCACAGTCGCTAAACGGTAATGGATGAAAATGGCCAAATGTATCCCCCTGCTTCTCTCTGCCTCCATCTCCATCTTCGCTTCACTCATTAAACTCCATACTCCCACTTTTGCCGGGGTTTCCAATGGCAACTGTTGGTAA
>JBBPCY010001256.1:10000-16361 GCA_037974405.1 Brachyalestes nurse
GAAGGACGAGTGGCGAGGTTATTCCCTTCATAATTCTCTCTCTTTCGCTCTGTCTCTCCGCATGAGCGCCGACATTTCCGTTCTGCCTGTGTTCCCGAGACCTGGCCCACATCCAAAGACATCCGAGAGAGACAGATAGTGATAGAGAGGCAGAATGTATATATAGTAAAAAAAAAGAAAAAAGATTGATCAAGAGAAAGACATAGTAAAAAGGTTGATCAAGAGAAAAGGAGAGTGAAAATAACAAAAAAATGAAATAAATAAAAAATGAAATGAACGAATGAGAGAGAAAAGGAAAGAGGAGACTCACAGAAGAGAAAGAAAGATGCAAAGAGTAAGAGAAAAAGACAAAGCAACACAGAAAGCAAGAGATTGAGATGGGAAAGAAAAAGATTGATAAAGGCAGAATTGAAACAGAAATAAAGAACGGGGGAGAAAAAGAAGGGAGGCATTGAAAGGAAAAAAGAGACAGAATTAATACAGGGCGTGTGAGAGACCAAGCATGAGGCGAGAGACCAAGCGAGCAAAAGAGCATGAGAGTGTCTGTGACTTTTAAAACGCCTTTATTTAGGCATAATTTAGACGGGAGAAATTTTTGTAAAAAACTGTTACGAAATTTAAAAGGTGAAAATGTCACCAATTAAAGAACAGTACGCCCCCGTTAACAGAAACAAAGCCTTGATTTACACACCAGAAACTTAAAAGTGCCTTTATGGAACAGAAGGTCAACTCTTAAGTGATATTCTCCGAGGCCTTGAAAAACTTTTACGAGGTCTGTATCCTGCCCTTTTCCTGTCCCACAAAGAAACTGGACAAATCACTGGGCCTTGGGATGCATGCAGTCAAAACCACAAACAACTGGACTAAACAGAAAACCAAAACCTCTCAGGACTCGGAGGGCTCCGGAGTTCAAACCAGATTAAATTTTGATACAACTGCATTAGTAGTCAGTACACGGTGTAGGATCTTCCACCTGAGATCCCCTGGGTGTTTGGGCAGAGGGGCTTTGTACAGGTGCATCCTTGAAGACTGCAAGTCCTCAGGGACAAAGAGGTGAGCTCTCCATCTGTAGTCACATCACCCTCTTAAATCATTAACACGCAGATCTAAGACAGCTCTGAGCTCTCTTGCCAGCTGATGAAACAGGCAAGCCCTGCAGTCCTCTAAAGAGGTCCCTCGTTAATCCCATTTTCACCCATAATCAAGCTTCCTAAAAATGGAACAAACTTAATCCACCTGATAAGGAAGAAGTTATAAAAGGATAGTAAATGTGGGCAAAAAGGTGGTAAAAAAACTGCCACTATGTATACTGTTATACGGTAAACTTGCTGAGAAAAGAAAAGGTTATAGAACAAAGATATATGCCAGAGGTGTTCAGACCAGTACCCTCTGCCTTGATCCAATTAACCAGTCAATTACCCTGCTGTTCCTGAGTTGAAGGGGGTGTGTAAACTCTAAAATGTGGAGGCTAAGGGGTGAGCCTTGTTTTCCCTTGATATTCTATATGACCCTCAGGCATCCAGGACAGAGCCATAAAACCCAGATGCCACTATTTGTTTTCCCGCATTTAGAACATCAAGAAAAAAAAATGCTTACCATAGCCCAGTCCACCAAATGCATCACCAAACCGTGTCGAAAAGGCTGGGTCCCCTTGAAAAAAAAGTCATTTTGTGCAGCTGAAACCCAGATTAGCCCTTGGCATCGTTTAACCAGGGGTAGGTACTCCGGGTGGGACCCGGTGGAGTCCATCTTGAAAAGACTCCCTCTGAATGTGATGTAGGAGGTCCAGCAAACTTAATCAATGCCATAGTGTAGAAGGTACAATCACCTGGTATGACAACTGAGAAAATTCCTTGGACTCTTCCCTGATTCTTCTCTAGCACACCCGCTCAGTATTTCCACATATACACAATAGTCCCATAAAACAAACCTTTGGTGCCTTCTGTGTTCCACTGAGCCAGGGTGGACTCTCCTGAAGCCACTGTGCTACTAGCAATGCAGGTCTCCAACTGATCATATTGACAAGAATCTTTGGAACTTATTAAGACACTCAGTTAATCTTGACACAAGCTCATTGGATCTGATAACCATGCTGTCATCATAACAAGTAGTAAACAGCTGGATGGCTTAGTGGCGTTGGCTCTGCAAACAGAAGGTTGTGGGTTCGATTCCAACTGCTACTGTCACCGCTGAGGAAGCAAGGTAGCAAGGTACCGTCCCCACACACTGCTCCAACTTCACTTGGTGAATGGGTTAAAACGCAGAGAAAGAATTTCATATTGTTTACATTGTGCTGTGGTGTGTTTCACATGTGACTATAAGGGTTAATTATTTAAAAATAAATTAAATAAACGGGACCTTGTTTGATACATTGAGTGTTTTCAAAAGAACACCAGCAGGGTTTAATTAACTTGGCAGTTTTTACTGTCCCTTTTCTTTCCTATCCTGTTTACCTCCAACCTGCATCTAACATATTGTCCCCTCCTCCTTAACACTTCAATCAATCTGAGACACCTGAAGAAGTTAGTTAATAACAGCAGGTTAGTTAGTAGACGCCTCTTTTATAACCAGTATGTCAGAACCTTTCATTAAATATTATTGTTCACCCCAACAACTGAAACCGGACATGAGTTCTTTCAAACACCTAAGGTCACCTTTCTTTGGCAGTAAGTTTACCATTGCTCTTCAGAGTCCAGGACCTGGTCCAGACCAGTGAAGACTGGTGTTGGTCCACACAGTCCTAGAGACATACCCTGTTCATGAGGACCAGTAGTAAACTCATCAAAAGCCAGGTACATTTAAAACAGGACTCCGAAGCACTATGAAGATCTCCATTATATGACCGAGCTTCTGCCATAATGCTTATGTAAAGTCTTTGTCCCATTCAGAAGTAGTGAAGGGACTTTTTTCTCCAGAATTTTTCTCAGAGCCAAATAAAAAGGTGTGTCCTCCAGGGCTTATCATGCCTGGACCAACGTTCCACAGCTTCTCTGCTTGGTCCTTTGGCAACAACTGGTTTCTCTGGAGATTCTCGATAGCCTGCTCTGTCTTACTCGCACAGCTGCCTAAATGCAGGATCTCAGAAGCGTAATGTTGTTCATTAATTCACTTACACTATGAGCAATTTATGGCTGCCAAAAGTGAAGTGACCCCTTATAGTCACGCATGAACACACCACAGCACACAGTGTGAACAATGCAAATCTGCATTTTATCCATTCACCAGGTGAAGCAAGGGGCTTTCACCACCATCAAGGGTAACTCAGTGATGACACCAGCAGTTAGGATTTGAACCCACAACTTTCTGATTGCAGAGGCAATGCCCTAAACAATAGACCACCTAGCTGCCACACCTAATCACCCATCTGGCTTTTAATTTGGACTTAATTTGGATGTCCCACTGTTGGTTAAAGGACTAAACAGAAGCTTTCTCCACAATTCTCTCAAAAAGACTTTAGAGAGAGGAAGAGAGAGAAGGATGCAGAGGGAAAAAGAAGGATGCAGAGAGTAGGATGAGAGAGAGGCAAGGAACAAGAGAAAAAGAGCAGTGTTGGGCAGTAACGCCTTACTTAGTAACGCAGTAATTCTTTTTTTAGTAACGCAGTAATCTAACGCGTTTTAATTTTAAAATGGGTAATTAGATTGCCGTTACAATTCAAGTAACGCTGCATTACCGCTGCGTTACTAATAAAATCAAGTTCACAGTAACCTGTCAGCGGCAGGCAGATGTCTGTCTGACAGGTGCACACGTGACGTCATCTACGGGAGACCTGCGCGCGACAGCAGCTCAGACAAAAACAAACTGAGCATTAGAGAGTGAGAAGTACGCATTTAGTAACTAGAAATATAGCCTTTACTTTAAATTCATCTCAGTTAAAGGCAAGAACACTTGTAACACTTTGTAACACTTTGTAACACTTAATAATAAAGTGTGTTTGAGTTGACTTAAGAGTGTGTTTGAGCTGATTTAAGAGTTTCTTAATCTAACTAGTAATGTAAATTAGTTAATTTGATTATTTTTAATTACAAGTGACTTACCCAACACTGAAAAAGAGTGATAAGAAAGAAATGGAAACGGTGGAAGAAATGGAACTTTGAGAGAGGGATGGAGTAGAAAGAAGTAAGAAAGGGGAACAGAGAAAGGAATAGAAAACAAGAAATAGTGTTGGGGAAAGGGAGCAACAGAGAGAAAAGAGAATAATAAGAACAGAGAGAGTGAGACAGAAAGGAATGAGAGAGAGGAAAAGACAGTAATAGAGGCACTGATGGAGAGAAAGGAAACAAGAAGACAGATGAGAGAGAGAGAGAGAGAGAGAAATGGTGTAATGTGACAATCAGAGCAGGTAGTGTGTTCACGTAGCCTTTAGCAGAAATGCCATTCTGTCCCATTGCACAGAAGAGCTCATCTGCTTATGGAGCATCACCCAGTCAATCCTGTCTTATTCCAATTCACTTCCCTCTGTCTCTATTTCTCTCTCTCTAACACACACACACACACACACACACATATACACAAATGCAGGGCAAACTCTAACCTGAAAAATGTGAGTGAACGTGTGCTTAAATGTCACTGCACATCAATAGCACTGAAGCAGCACAAGCTTTTGCACTGATCCAGGCCTCTCAATTCCTCTCCTCACATTTGATTCATATCTTTATTTTTTCAAATGTCTGCTTGGTGTTTTGAGTACAGCACATTTCCTTGCCCCTGCCTTGTCCTTGAACACTCCAGGATGCAGATTTAAAGGGGCCCAAATCCTACATGTTTCATGTACTTCACATCCCCCCAGCCCTACACACACGTACGAGGCTTGTGTTAGTTTATAAGGCAAGAACAGTCTTAATTCAGTCTTAAGAGCTCAGTTTTGATTGGCTCCTCTTAATTGTCCTTGCTAATTCATGTTATGGATGTGCTTTACTGCTGACATTACAAAAACAATGAAAAAAATGCTAAGCAGACTGTTTTGAGTCTTTAGTATTCATATATAAATGGTATAGTGTCACTTGAAAATCTGCTTTATTCATATAGGGGCCTTTACAAAAATTATGTATGTGTGTGTTTGTGTGTGCGTGTGTGTGTGTGTGTGTGTGTGTGGGTGTAATGCCAAAGTTCCTATCAGGTTAGAATATGAATCCATATTAGTCCAGATAAACAATTCCCGCTTCCCTTTCTTTTTACACTCCCTACCCCTCTGTCTCTCTCTCTCTCTCTCTCATTCTCTCTCTATCATATTACACCACAAAGATTAATTTGTTTAAGATGAGCCCAGTACTTTAACTGACCTTGGAAGAAGCAGATTTTTTCTTCTCTCCCCTCTCTCTCTCTCTCTCTCTCTCTCTGTCTTATCTTCCTGTTGCCTGATAAGCTTCACTTGGCAGGTGTGCAAGAGGGAAGAAGAAAAAAAAGTTATATTTTCCCTCGTTTGAAAAATACGACGCTAGCATGCAGGCCATTTACCATCGCTGTAGGTTATTTTGGAGAAGGGGGAGAAAAAATATACCCTCTGGCTGTACAGAGCACTCCAACATGAGCCCTTTTTTTTGCTCAGTGGCCCATCATTCAAAGCCAGCGAGATCGACTTGTTTTGCAAAATAAGTGTCTTAGTGTGTTAGCATGCTGAAGTGGACCAAGACTGCATGGGAAAGGAGGAATGGAAATGAGGGCAGTGAAGTACTGATACAAGGCATGGATAAATATATGTGGGAGAAATTTCATCACTCAGCTATTTCAGCACTACAGGCACGTGGAGAGGTTTGTCTTTTGGTTAACGGATTGCAAATCTTACAGTCATATTAGCACAGCTCAGCGGAGGGGTCAATCTCAAGACCAGTGAAGTCACAGCAGTCAGTTTAGTGTTTCTCTAGTCTTGCAAGGCAGGGTCTGGTAGGTTTCATTGCTCAGTGTAGAAAAGCCCTTAAAAGACCTCAGATGAGAAAAATGGCCACCCAAAGCTGACAAACACAAGTGACATAAATAGTGCTAGCTCTGAGCTCTGTCATCAGTGTTCAACTCTGTAATCATTGGTTATAATAAAAGCAGAAATAATTAACAGCTTTTCGGGGAATTCATCAATTTATCAAGTTTGGACCATATTTTGGAAGTCTATAGATAAGAGTTAGTAAAGTTTTTCACCAAGGTACAGTACTGTGTAAAAGACTAAGGCACCTATGCAAGTGATTTGAAGTCTCAGTGTGTGATGGAGTGTTTCTGCCTGCAAAGTGAACATTAGAATAAATGCAAATAATGAAAGCAGTAAAAAGTATCAAGATTAGTTTTGTTTGTATAAAAGTAGTTGATACTGTGTGAGCTGGTGAGGAGAACACAGGTTTGGTTCCAGATTCCTCCTCGGTTCCTCCAGCCG
>JBBPCY010001281.1:0-16359 GCA_037974405.1 Brachyalestes nurse
ACACAGGAAGGAAACTGGGACACTGCTACTCACACTCTCACACTCATACACACACACACACACACACACACACACACACACGCGCATGAACACATCTCCTCCTACTGGTTAACGATGGTACTGCAGAGTAGCCCACCAGCAAACACACCGCCAAGATGCCAAGTAGCGGGAACCACAGAGGAGAGAGAGACAGACAGAGAGAAACTAAGGTCTGCAGTAGTTTTGTGCGATTGTGATCAGCTGGTGAAGACTGAGTGGTAAAGAACAAGACCAGACACACAGTTTCTCACACACACATACACAGACAGAGACAGAGAAGGAAATGACAGACATTCTCACTCTTGCACATTAAACTCCTTTCATTATGTAACCTGCCCGCTCATGGCTTCACCGTGCCTCACGGACACACACACAGCAGAACCTAAAGCCATATTATCCCAATCCATCTTACATCACACACACGCAGCCCAGTCAGTGATGTGTATGTGTGTGTTTGTGCATGCATGCATATTATGCAGAGATGAGCAGATGGGCTCAGGGACAAGTGTAGCAATGAGGAGAGGAGATACCACCTTATATAAGAAAGAAAGAGAGAGCGAGAGAGAGAGAGAGAGAGAGAGAGGGAGGTCAAATGGGATAAGGAAAGAAAAAAAGAAAGAAAACAGAGAGAGATAGAAAAGGAGACGAGATACCATCTTATATAAGAGAGAGAGAGGGGGAGAGAAAGAGAAAACGAGAGAGAGAGAATAGAGAATGGGCGGGGGGGGAATTTACAGCTATTTTTAAAAAATGTTCCCATTCAATGAAGTTGCATTTGGCCCATTTTAAAGAATCCATAACCTACATTTTGACTATATTATCATTTTCCCACTGAGTTCCACATATTTCCGAACAATTATGCAGTCAAATAAACATTTTTTCATTTTTCACTACCAATTTCTTCTTGCTAGTCATTTAAATAATCCAGGCTGTCTGTTACTGTGCTTTGAAGACTGATATGAGTTGCAGTCTGGGCTTAAAGGCACTGTATAACCTGGTTGTGTGACATCATAAGCATCACCAATTAAAATGGGCTGTTTTTTGTATATGGAATGTATGGTCTGGAAAGTATAAACAGTGCATTAAAACCTTTACCAGTGCTAAACAGAGACCTTCATTCTCTTTAGTAATTAATAGATAGACAGACAGACAGTTTTGCATGATATCAGCCCTGTCAAGTTGTCTCTCACTCACTAATCATTCCAATTCCTCTTTGTAAGGAAACAATGCTCTTCCCATCTAAATGAACCTACCGTCACTCACTTAATAACAGGCACATGTAGTGGAGTCTTTGCCTATTACTCGAGACATGGTCTCAAACAAAACAAGCCTGTTCACTTTAGATACTTCACTTCAGGATTTTTGTGTTTTATTTACACTTCCATACTTTACACTTTTATATACATATTTCCCATATTCCCTATATTTCCTTTATCCCTGATGATTCAAGAAAAACAAACATATTACCAAAACATGACAAATCTTTACCAGCGGGTGGACAATGTGCTAATTAAGGGTTAGAACCAGCACTATAGTGAGCTATATAGCGACCTACTTCACACAAATAGTACAAAATAAAAGCAAAAGACATGAGATCAGCCTGTACACTATTACTCACATATCAAAAGTTCCGCCTTTTTAAAGTACCTGGTAGCTAATTAATTAATTGATGCAATATGCCTATTAAATAATACAAACATACATCTAAATGATTAAATCAGGCATGAAATGTGAATTACATAATCATATAACTTATTCATTTATTCAAATGATTATTACAGTGAAGGAAACCTTGAAATTTAAACTGTCATCAAAATACACAGTTTGGTGAAAGAATGAATATCACGAAAAGAACTGCCTTTAGAACCAGTAGTTAAATGGGGAAGTTCGGCAGTGTACTCCACTGAGAGCCACCCAGCTTGAATAGAGTTTCTGTATGGTTGCATTTAACTTTGTCTAATACTGCTAGCACCCCAAAAATACCTCAGCTATTGGTTAAAGAAAAGAAAAGGACGTGAAAATCCTCCTATTATGACGAAAAACGTATGTTTCTGGGCAGGAACAGTATACGGGAAGGAGTTATACGGGAAGGGGTGTGTCGCGATTCATCCTTCTCACACCGCAACAGAGGTTTGTGGAACTGAGTGTCGCGAATTCGGTTTTGTATCATATATCGTTACAGCCCTAGTACTAAGGCATATAAAGTAAGACTTTCAAAAACGGCACAGTAAAAGTCATGACCTTTATCTCACATTTTACACTGAAAGTGTCACAAATGACACCTACCTTCCACTCTGCACAGACAAGCAACTACATACACACACAAACGGACACACAAATGCACACTTGTGTTCACAGAATCGCAAGCGCCGTCATAATGAAAGGAATTTGACTTTCACACATTTAAAAACACGATGCCTGCAATGGTCAGGCCTCCACACTCATTCTTTATCTCTCTCTCTCATACACAGACACTATATATATGTGTGCTGCAATATTCTGTCAGATAAGGAGACACAACGCATGACTGGACTCCTACGTAGAGTTCAAGATATAAAACTTTTAATATATCTTTATTTATCATTGTGTTTTTGTGTAGTTTGTTTAGCAGCTTTACTGAATGGAAAGCCACGTTCATATTCCAAAACCATCACAAATTATGTGAAGTGAATCTAGTTCTATTACTTATTTAGATGCTTGATACTATATTTGTATCAATTTCAAATCGTAAAGGAATCAGCTAAACTGATGAACTAGAAATTTTAGAAATGTGACTTACGCCATTTTGCAAAATAATAAAAAAATAAATGGACCCACTCATGGCCCCACTTATGAATAGACACATGCATTTACACTGTACATTCACTGATACACTGTACAAGATTTTTAACCTAAACAACTTTCTTAAGTTTCTATACTTTATAATACTTCATGTAGAATAAATCAAATACTAGCAATAACCACTAAAAACACTGACAAGTGACTTTCCAGTTGGACCGAGTGCAAAATCCAAACATTACGCAACTGCATTATGTAATAAAAAAAAATCAGTTATCAGAGGTTGTTTACGTTTTAATTTCTTGCTGATAACAGCATCAAGGTTTGGCATCATGCAGAGGTCGGCTAGTAATGCACACACCGCCCCACTATCAGCAAACTGAACGTGATGATATTCAGCAGACTAAGAGGCTGTAAAACACTGTACCAATATAAAGTGTGTTTGGTTGAAGATATGGCAGGTGACTGATTAGAGGCAGCTTAACTGGAGTTATTGTGTGAATATGATTGGTGTTTCTCCATACAGTACTGTGCAAAAAAGGAACGTGTACACACTGTTTGAAGGCATTTATATCAGCAGTGGGTTTCTTTCTGCCAGCAAAAACACAAGTAAAACAAACGAGTAAAACGAGTAAAAAGTATCGAGAGTTTGTGATATTTTGTGAGCTGGCTAGAACACCACAGCTTTGGTTCCAGATTTCAGCTCGGATTTATAAACTTTCATAAGCAAAACACCTAATTTAATTCTATTTCAGGTATCGGATTGAGCTACAAATAACACTGGCCTTCCACAAGGAAAGAGGATCACACATAAAACCACTATTGACTATATTAATGTTATTTGTACTTATTGTACTATTAGTGTTTTAACACTGACTGAACACTACTGCCAGTGGTAAACAGTATAACTTTCACAGGTGCCAAAGACTTTTGCACAGTACTGTACATACAAACAAAATCTAAGACGTGGTGCACACACACATACACGCACACAGGCCCAAAGGTAAAGGCGGTATTGAACAGTAGATTAACGGCTCTTTTAACTATGAATACACAAACATACATGAGACAGTCTAGTGGTCTAATAAGTCTAGTGGTCTAAGCCACTCACACACACGCCCTCAAAAGCACGTACTCAAACCAACACACGCGCGCACACAAAAACACGAACGCACAGCACCAAACGCTACACTAACACAAACGATTTACTCATACGCATACACTACACTGTACACACCACAGGCAGAGAAAACAGAATAGGTCTATGTTCAGGATCAAAGAGTAAGAACAAAACCAACAAAGAACAAAACAAAAAACAGCAAGCTATAACTAGGCTAGCTACAGCACGTAAGCACGAAGCACAAGCCAAAAGATGGAAAAAAGACAGAAAAAAAAAATCAACCTCAGCCACATCCAGCTCATCGTCAAAGGCAATCAGCTGCAAGAGAAGAACAAGCCTGGGGTTAGTGGGGAAAGTGGCAAAACCAAACCCAAACGCTAAGAGAAAGTGCGCACAACCACAGCAGAATGAGGGAAATATTTAGGAACTAATTTATATTTATGTCTTAAAAAAACACATAAACAGATGTTAGTAATTAGAACTTTTAGCATTTAAAAAAATATACTGGTAAGAGCCAGTCTGAACAGATATAATATCTACAGCAGGTGCCAAACACCAGCACTGGATGTCTACAGTGCTGCAGAGTCCAAAGAAGCAAACAAAAGTTTCATTTATTAATAAAAATGTGGTATTAAAAGCAAGTAACACTCCGCAGTACTGTGGAGCTCCAGGAGCAGAGATTTGACAGGCCTGATCTTGATTAGTGCAAAGAGTTTTATTCAGCCAAAAGAGATCATTAGTATACAGAACATGCTGGTGGGATCTAATCTGTGTGAAGAACATGCCGATCCTCTTAAATGCTGAATAAAATTGAGTCTTTTCGTATAGTAGGGAACCGTAACCTACAAACCCACATCAGAGACTGTAACTGTTACAGAATGCGAAAGGCTGTGAAGAAGATAAGAGAAAGAGCAGAGTCCAGTTGTGCATGTGCATGTGAGAGTGCGTGTGTTTGTGCGTGTCTGTGTGTTATCAGTAAAAGGCTGAAATATGGCACATGACTGGTAAACTGTTGTGCTTACATAACTGGAAGGTGATAAGGGCGCCCTGCTAGTGCACGAGGACGTCTAAACGTGGACTCTGGGTCGTTCTGGGGAAGGATTTGGTGTGTTTGTGTTTTACCTTTTCTCCGTAGCCCCGGTCTTTAGTCATCATTTCTCTGAGTGTCTGCAGAACTTTAATGCACAGACGTTCCTCATTCTCCTCCAACAACTGCTTAGTGTGCTTTATTAGTCTGAAAGAGAGAGGGAGAGAGAGATACAAAGAAAGGACAGTGAGTGAGAGATGGAGAGAGAGGGGGAGGGAGGGGAGAGAGAGAGAGAGACAGGAGAGAAAGAGAGAGAGGGGGGACAGAGGGGAGAGAGAAGGAAAGAGGTGAGTGTGTGCAATACAGAGAGAGAGAGAGAGAGAGAGAGAGAGAGAGAGAAAGAGAGAGAGAGAGAGAGAGAAAGAGAGAGAGATTAAAAACTTATTTGAAACAGGGAGGATAATTCAACTCTACTGAGCAAAACTGCACTGAGACCTAGAAAACCAATATAATTGATCAAACCAGTCATTAAGCACAGAAATGATCTGAAACACAGACTGAGACTAATCCACTACACCTCTGATACTACAAATGTGCTTTGACTGATCTGACATACCTGTATTCTTGTATTCTGTCTTCTATGAAATTGTATTTCTTTTTGAAAATTCTGTCTGAGATGTGTGCGCAATGTTAATGTGCCATAAACACACACACACACACACACACACTACATGGACAAAAGTAATGGGACACCTGACCATTACACCAAAAGAGACTTTAATGACACTGCATTCAGATACATAGACTTTCATATGGAGTTGGTTTCATTGCAGCTGCTATAATGCCGCGCCGTCCACCCCCCGCCCCCCGCCACCATGTTCTGGACTCTGAGGATAACTTGTTTTTCTATAACGAACTAGATAAAATGTCCTGCAGTGGCAAATAGCTTTGGTTTTATATTTGATTTGATTATATTAATGTTTCGATTGAGATTTACAAGCTGTGTTTGCAAACCAAATATTACTGCACTTTTGTTTATATAGCAGTAGTTTATAAGTGTGTAATACACTACTTTTGAATTCATTATTTAATTTGACTAAGAACAATGTGATTAATCGCAGAAAACCATACGATTAATCCAGATTAAAAATTTGAACTCGTGCCCAGCATTCAGATTACAATCTGAAGAAAAAAAAAAAGCAACTGCAGTACTGTAAGTGTGAAGCAGTGTGACAGGTCAGCTGTTTAGGAGAGTGATGGTGAGGGGAAGGAAACAGTTCCTGTGTCCTAGTCTGCAGACTTCTACATTATTTGCCAGAGGACAGCAAGTCAAAGAGTCTTGTATGTATTAGTGTGTCCATTTAGCCAGCAAAGTGTGAACATTAAGTAAGGGCAATGTAGTTGTTTTTGAACAAGCTCCACTGGACTGAAACTGGATTCAATGAATAGAAAGATACGAGCTGCTGATTAAACTGTCAAGCCCAAGAAGACAGGTATTTCTGTCTCGTCTCTGTCTGAGCACATGTGCGCGCACACACAACACGTTTCACTCTAAACTGTAATCCAGCTCCATTCAGAATAAACTAATCCCACAGAGCACATCTCTCCAGCAGCACCTCACGCTTTATCCTCACAGAACCTATACAACACACAATCTCAGAAGGACAGACACTCTTAATCCCTGAAGAAACCACTCCTACGGCCGAACAGAAGAGCGTCTGAAAGGCTATCACACACACACACACACTTCGCATTGACGTCTGGTAGCAACAGGTACACTTGTTCACAGATCCTCAATCGCTGTAAGTGTACATGTGAGTTTAAAAAGCGTGGCATGTTATTAAGACCAAAATCAGCAGATTTATGCAAATATTAACAAACACATTATCTTTTATTTTTAGCAATTGTATGTGATTGGTTATGTGCTCAGACTGTTCACACTCTCAAATCTACACTTGAAAAGAGACCCAATCCACCCAGCATTAAAATACTTTGCAAAACTGGGAACTTATCATTATATATATGACTAAATAAACATCACTGCAATTCCACAATGGGCTAATTGAGATTTTGGCCAACTTTTTGTAAAACCAGCCTTGCTACGACAGAACACCTCTATAGGTGGAACATCGACAGGTCAGGAATCGAATAACAGAAAATCTTACTTGGAGATGAAGCCTCCGCTCTCACACTTCCTGCGAGCATCCGTGTTCTCAGGAAAAAGCAGTTCGGGTCTGTGCAGCACGTCCACAAGAACAGAGAGCTCAGCTTGCACCAGCGGCCGCAAGCGGTCCTCCAGTGCAGAGACAATGTCCTGATGCACACACAAGAACAAAGTTACACATAATGTCTATGTACACAATTAAGCACACGCAAACTAAATATATCATCTTTGGGCATCACCTTATTCGAAAATGTTTGGGATGTAATGTCACTCCTATCCCAGGACTTGCCTCTAAAACAATGTCCTTAAAGACCCTGATTAGCCTAGCCTTTAACTCTAATTAGACAAGGCCAACACTGATCTGAAGTGAGTTTCATGCTTTCTTTTATCAGACTTCAGATCATGTTTGGGTGCTTAAAGCTGATCCTAGCCTGAGCCATATTTTAATTCACAGATCAGAAAGACAGTCACGGCTAAAATTTCAGATTATCACAGTGGATGCGCGGGGGCGTGTGTGGTGCAAATGTGGTTTACCGCAGCTGCATCACAGACAGACACAGACACACACATCTCAAAACTGACCTCTGCTCATTCTACGACCTCAGCGTGTGGGTTGGAGGAAACGTTCAGCACTACGCAAACACATGGCACATGCATACCAAGTCTTTTCTGTTTCACTAACATGCGCTGATCTACTGTGGTCTACCTATACATCTGCTGTGTCTTCCTGTGAAATTAACTAGTGTTCAGGATACAAAAAAACAAGCTCCTGAGAGGGCAGCTGCTGGCAAATACTGACACCTTTTTCCTCTGATCTGAAATCGGTTTGCAATGATTCCAATTATTATTATTATTATTATTACAATTGTAAAAAATAAAGGTTTTTTGGAGTAATGCCACAGAGAAACCACCATTGGTTAATTGAAGAGCATTTCAAGTGCCAATTCCTAAAAGCAGTGGTCTTCAGGGAGCCCCAAAGGGTCCATATTTGTGAACTTTATGTGTTGTGAGTTGGGTGGGAGCAACAATGTGGGGCCCACATCTCTGAGGACCTGTCTGAGAACCACTACATTACAGTAAGTCACATGCGAGAGTGAAGAACTCATTTTTAATCTGTGTTAAAGAAGTGTCAAAGAGTCAGCTAACAACTTTCAAGTGTAATGGTGTGTGTGTGTGGTCATTTCAGTTGAGGGAATGCTGTAGGCATTTTGGCTGTGGGCTACACCAGGTTTTTGTTCATTTGTTTACTGTATGTGATCTGCAGTCACAGTCATGGTAGAGTCTGACTTGCCTGCAAGCCATAGACTATACTTTTCGGTTGGGAGATTTTTTGCATGTGTTTGTGTGTGTGTTTGTTTACTGTTGTTATTATAATGTGTCCTTAGCTTTGGGAAAAGCACTGTATAAGCCATAAGCATTATTATTCGTTTTTGAATTAATGAATATAGAGCTGTCAGCAGCTTAGAACATGTACAGGTAATAGTTTCTCCTGGTCTTCTTTGCTCTAAAGTGCATTTGATTAGGCAAAATCGTCAGAGAACAGTGTTATCCTGCTCCCCCACTACATTCAAAGGTCAGAGGAGATGACTCATAAGTCAGTTGGTCAACCTGCAGAAGCAGATTCAGCTATGCATACAACAATAAGATTATCAGTAAATCAGACTGATTCACTTTCCTTTGTGCTGCTTGGCATAATATTTCCTGATTCTTTTCCTGTTTCTCGGACCCCCCACATTTCTAGTACTGGAAATAAAGGGTGTGCAACAGCCCAACAATTCCAGAGAACTGTGTGAAACTGTTGGCTTAGCTTAGTTGTTATTTGTCTAGATAAAGTTCAATGACCCAGAAGACAGATAGGAGTTAATTATAGTGGTAATAGAAATAGCTCCAAGTTTTAAGGTAATATTGCGCATTTGTACTATACTGAGGATCAGGTGAGACTGGCTTTTAGGACTTCAATGTCTAACAAAAAAAACTTGACTATATGATTGAATAAAGCAATGAACTGAAGTTTTTTTTAAGACCATGTTTATCTATTTGTTTTATCTGATCAAAAACAGAAAATACCCAGTTTTTTTTGTCTTGTTTGTCTTTCATTGCCTCTTATGGTTTTATTTGTTTAATATGTTTTATTCGTAGCTTCTTAGGGGCTGTCGCTAGGTGGCTGTACCGCCCATGCCCCACCTCTCCTAATTAAACATTTTTTTAATCGTAATTAGTGTTTTTGACTTTCAAGCACGCAAGAAACATGTAGAGGAGCTTGTTAGGATTCGAACCTCCTACGGAAAGTTACAGTCCAAAATCTTCCTTGACCAATAAGACGCACTTTCCTTGATGGACAATTTATTGTAGCATTGTAGATGAAATTTGAATGCACCAGCCAATGAAAAGAGCTTTCAGCCGATAAGTCATTTGTGGGGGTGGCTTTGTCTGAATCTTTGGAAAAAATCAGAAACCGATTTGGGATCAGAATCTGCGGCGAGCGTTTAGGTTTATAAGTCGATTTTTTCAACTCAAACCTAGGAAAAAACAGTCAGAAGACCACAATGAATCCTTACTGGAATATTTCGAGGACATCTGATGGGAATAATTGTCCAGCAAATACTATTTTTTATGGAAAACAGGAGGTGCGCTTCGGACAGACGCTCCGGGAGTCGCGTGATTCAAAGCTGTTTTTCTTAAAAGGTAGGCGATTGAAAATTACGACACTTCGCTTTATAAGTGTCTTTAAGCTGGCTGTATGTGATAAAAGTGGTTTGGAGTCATTTTATTGTGTTTGGAGTGAGATTTGTCGTGTTTTCTCGAGTTGGTCTAAGTTAAATTCCCAGTGTCCTGTTTGTGGGCCGAGTCTCTTGATCTGGTCAGTTCTGTCGGCTCGTGTTGACTCTCTGGACAGAATGAATGCCAGAGAAGCCTGCGGGCTAATTATGGATTATAGAAAACAAGATGGCCGCTCAGGTGGTAAAAAAAGGGGGGGGGGGGTTTGCCCAAAAAGCGTTATTCTAAAGTCGTTTATTATTTTTTTGAGGATGAATTTTGAAAATAAGTTCCCAAGACCTGTGGCTATGGATTTCCAGTGTTTTCAAGCCAATGTTATGTAACTGGACAACAAGAATCACTGATATCTGAGTTTATTCCACACAAGCCTGATTTTGTATTATTTTTCTCTTTTTCAAATAACTTGGCATTGGCTTTGAAATTAGTCCATCTGCAAACAATAATAACTTTTTAAGACTAAATGGTGATGTTTTGAAGTTGGTCATGAGATTTAAAGATGGCTGACACATTTGGGCTGAATTTTTGTTTCACAATTTTATTGTGTAACACTTTGAACAAGACTTGCTTAGTCCACTGTAGCTCACTTGACCAGCACAAGAGCTTTTTAATTCATTATTGGAATGACTGAAGTGTGCCAAATTAAGTAAAACACAAACGTATGTAGTCCCATACACTTTTAAAACCCATGTGGTGCATAAAAGGTGATTGTTTTTTTTCTGACCCAGAAGTGAACCTGAGTAAAACGGGAACTGAATACTTCCTCAAAGCAGTGCTCCTGCTTACTTGCAGCCTCTCGATGATATTCCTGTAGTCTTTGGACGTGGTGAGTGTGGAGTCTCGTCTAGAAGCATTGCGAGTAGAGCATATCTTCCAGTTCAGGATGGTCTTCTGAACCACACTGTTGGACTTCACAAACAGATTGTTCACCTGACTGTCCAGATCCACTGGGATGGCTATCGCTCGACTTTTGGCTACAGGGATTTAGATTTCCACAGTTAAGAAGGTTCAGATTTTCAGGGTGCCCTGAAGTCTTAATGATTAATTTTGAAAAGAGCTTTTGAACTTGTCAAGACAAATGTTCTTACCCACGTCAGAGAGGACTTTGATGCAGCTCTCCACTGATGCTTTCTGGGTGGGCATGAGCCAGTTACAGTGGTAGACCCGGAAAACACCCTGCAACAGCTGTACAAAAACAGGCTGACGGGTCTGCAGCGGGGAGAAAGTTTAAAGAAGGGTGGAGAGAATAGAAAAAAAGAGGAAAGGAAAAAAGAGACGGATGAAAAATACAACCTCTCTCTCACACACAAACAGCTAAAAATCAAGAGGATCAAAAATATCACACACAGTGCTACACACTGAGAGCTTAAATGTTTTCTTTAAATTATTTAATGGTTTCGAACGCACACTCAAATACAGACACCCAGAATAATCACAAAGGTTCATTTTAAACTGTACAACAAACCAACCCCATGCATTTATATTATGTAGTTTTTGTAGTTTTCTTGATAAAGTGTAGAAAATACAAAAATGTAGAAACAATTCTTTCGATAGATAAAAAAAACCATCTCAATGGGTGATGGTTTTAAAGTCTTTCTGGCCTGTTTGCACTTGGTTTTAATATGCGCCTTGGACGATCAGAACACAAGCGGACAGCCAAGACACATTGCTATTTACACCTGTGCCTCCAAGGTGTCCAGCTGACAACTGTGTTCAGATTCCATTACTGTATCACTTCTGCTAGAATCTCACACCAGCAATGAAATGCTTAACGCATTTACACTCAGAAAATTACAATATATTATAATACTGTGCGACTAGATTATTTTGTTACAAATAATAAACCTGCACTATTTTAAATAACCAGTTGTACAGCTGGACATATTGCTGTCAGAAGAATTCAACACATCTCCCTCCACAGGACAAATGATCCACATTCACGCAACACTTTGCCCAACTCTTCACAAACGGGCAAGTTATCCGCCCAGTTCGTTCCAGACCAGGTATTGTTGTCTTTATGTTATGTTGCCTTCAAATGTTGAAATGCATTGGCATAAGATGTATTTTCCTGGGACATCCTTGGTGGGGAATGCATCAGGACACATTAGCCGCAAAACGTGTTGTCATGTGCCCCAGACCACCTCCGTAAGTGGTTTGAGTTATCACAACATGTCTTGGTGATCCTTTGCACTTGTATTTAGTGCTGTGTTCCAATAACCTGACACATATTTGGAAACCAAATGTAAACAGGGCTTTGACAACCATAAAAAGGGGACGCTAAAGTAAGTGAAGTAGCTAAAACATATAGAACATTTACAAAACCCATCTAAAAAAAACAACACCAAGTCTAGTAGGCCTGAGGGGTAATGCCTTGAGAAATAAAGATAAAAGACAAAAAACAAAAACACAACACATTATGACACTTTAACCCATCCGATATTTCAGCTCCCCCTTACAGGCTTACTAGAAATGTGACTAACCCTAAGTATGTCACCACACCACCCTGTGCAACCACTGTGCAATCGCTACACAAAAATACCTCTGTTAGTTTGCCCAGAATGGAGGCCTGTCACAACAAAGAGAAAACATCATAATACCTCAGTCCTTGAAAGAAGGGTGGTTTTACGTGGGGCTGAAGGAGGTGAGGGCTTTTAGGATGCAGTGTAAGTTGTTTATTGTATTATTGTTTCAAACTACAGAAATGAAGTAAACATAGACACTTGGCTTCTCAAATACACTAAATATGTGCCAGTGACTACTGCATTGGCTGTCTGTTTTCAGTTAATGCAAATTTCTTTAGACAAATGTATTAAATGCTACTGTGGCTAGCAATAAACAGGAGCCTGCAGGACATGAAATCCAGCAGCTAGCATAGTCTCCCACAAACACAAATAAAAACAGAGAGAGAAAAAGAAAGTAGAAAGAGGAACAAAGAAGAACAGAGAAAAACGGTTGCATTAATTCTTAGCTGTGTAAGCATTTTTGGACAAGTCACTCCTCTCTATGGAGTGATGGAAAAAAACTCCCATTTAGGTTACTTTGTCTTGTATACACACTCTATTTATTTACACACACACACACACACGCGCACACACACGCGCGCACACACAATATAAGCTGAACCAAGCAAGTCTGAAACATAGATAATAGAACCTGTGTTTCTGGTTTACAAAGATTTGTTTATAACACTGAGTCAATCAAGGTGCTCCAGTGAAAGCCTTCCTATTCCCATTCCAAAATCTAAACAAGAATGAACACATCCTGAGGGAATCCTCAGAAGGGTGAAGTTGCTGCACAAACAGATTAGGTTCACACAGAGTGAAATTCACCGGGTTGGGGGTTGGGGAGGGCGTCACATCACAGAGGTGAAGGTGGGTCCTGAGGGAGCTAAGTTTTCCAAAGGAAATTGACAAAGTTTTCCAAGAACTGTCAAGCTGAGTTGGTAGTGTTCATATTAACAACACGTATGCACACACACAGCTTTACAGTGTCAGGATCTGAGGAATGCGGCTGAAAGGATTTGTGTATTTATATAGCAAAGTGGCTGTAAGAGCGGGGTTTTCAAATCATAAGAATTGCAGTTATTATTTGATTAATAATGTATAATGTATTCAAAATTCATTCACCTGTTTTACCAACAACGTGCCACAGAACCACAGTGCCACAGCTAACACTCCTGGGAGACAACATTCAGTGTTCAAGTCTCAAGCCAGAAAAGGTGTGTTTTTTATTTGGAACTGTACAATTTTATATACATACAGACGTACATACATACATTATAGACATACAGTGCCCTCGACAATTATTGGCACCCCTTGTAAAAATTAGCAAACAGGGAACCTCCACCATTTTTACAGTTGAGATTCTTTTCATTATAGCCATCTTTCTTTTTACGCCAACCCCCTCTTGACTTTTTATTACCAAAAAGCTCAATTTTTATTTTGTCAGATCATAGAACATGGTTTCAGCCAAAGTTGTAGCAGTGTTTTGCAAACTGCAGGCGCTTACGTTTGTGGTTAACTGACAGATCTGATGGTAGTCTTGGAGACTTGGTAACCCCAAGATGTTACTTTGTCCTGTAATTCACCATCAATGATCCTCTCTGACCATCCTCCTCACTGTATGTGGGGCAAAAATAAACTGGGTCCTCCTCCAGGCAAGTTTGTAATGGTTCAGTTAATGTCCACTTTTTAATTATTGTTCTAACTGTAGAAATTGGCGTTTTCAGGCAAGTAGCTATTTTTTATAACCCTTCCCACACTTACGAAGGTCAACACACTTCTTTCTCATTTGGTTTGTGTGTTCTTTGTCTTTCCCATGTCGATGGATGACTAAGGGAATTTAGCCTCTGTGTTATCTCATATTTGCACCCAATTTAATCGCAAAGTCATTGATTACGGTTGGAAAGTTCTTACACACTCCAATGAACTCAAAAACAATTTAAGTGTGAACCATGCTTCAGTTAAAGTGTGTTCACTAAAACTTCTAGGAATGCCAATAAATGTGACATGTGTTTTTGTTGAAAATAATTATTTCTTGATGAGCGAGCTTTTATTTCAATTAACCCTCTAGGTCTCCTCTGGGCCATTTTTGTCCACTTCACTCTCTCTTTTTTTGACCATTTTATCTGTGTTAATGCAAATGGAATGAAACTTCCCAAGGAAATTCAGCGCCCTTGTGGACACTTTTGGCCAATTGAAACCCATGAAATCTACATTTTTTAATTTCTTGTTATTTACACTGTTAAATCATACAATTGAAGTTAAAATGCTTTCATTTAATGTCATTTATCCATTTTGGCCAGATGAGCAATTTTATATAATAATCTCCAATAGGGGAGTATGATGGCTTACTGCACTCCAACAGAGCAAATGAACACAATTTTGACATAGGTGTGACCTCAAGGATGTCAGATAATGTGTTTGTGTTTGTGCATGAAAATAAAATTCAGTGTTGTTGTTAATCAGTTACATGTTTCAGATTTGTTCCATTTTTGGACCCAGCAGCACTGATAATAGAGAAAATGGCCATTTTCACAATTTTCATTATGCAAACAAACTGGTATTTGAAGGATTTAAAAAAAACAAAGGAATACTTAAGAACTGATGTTATGTACAAACTTTATGTAGTAAAAATAGCAAAAAAGTATTAAAATAAATATATAAATATATGGCCATTATAAGAAATATTATATAAAATTGCTCGCTTGGCCAAAAGTGGGTAAATGACATAATCTGGAAGAAAACACTAAAAACTACATTTTTCAAGTGTTGAGTTTAGAATGAAAGCATTTTAACCTAAATTGTATGATTTAAAAGTGTAAATAACAAGGAATTAAAAATTGTAGTTTCAATTGGCCAAAAGTGTCCACGAGGGCGCTGAATGGATAGTAAAAATGAGGAGGCCCAGAGGGTTAAAGGTTGGATTCAATTAAATGTTGGATTTTTCTAATATTTCAGTGTGAGATGAAGCTACTTTGCCTAAAGGCACAATTTCTCTAACCTTGTTAACTAATCTTTACAAGGGGTGCCACTAATTGTGGAGGGCACTATGTGTGTGTGTGTGTATATATAACATTGACAAAATAATGTTGATTGCTGAATAGAAATGGATGGCACTGGCAGTACAGTAATGCTAATTTCCACAAGTGTTAGCTTCCAGCTTTAACACAGATGGGTAAATTCTGGAATGCATTTGAGTAATATATTTTTCACACTTAATGTTTTACACTGAAAACATTTGGCAGCTTTCGATATGCACAGATCTGAAACATGCTAGTAATCACTAATAGCAGGTGAATATACTGCTCAGTATCACCAAACAAACCTTGGGAATTAAAAGTTATCTGAGGGAGAGAAGTCTGGTGGCTGGTGTTTGTGTGGAAAAAAGATAGAATCTAACCTGTTCTGGGATGTGCTGAGGCAGGGAGTTGTTGACAACAGTTCGCAATAACACATAAGTTTAATTCCAGCTCACTTATGCTCCACTGATTGCAGTTTAAAGAATAAACCCAGACAATCATGACTGGTAACCAGTGTTATTGTATATCTTACATTGTCTTATTTATATAAGGTAATATATTTTATATTTTCTAGTTTTTATTTTGCTATATTGCATGCAGAAATTGCTGAGAGTTCATCTCATACAGTCTCTTTTTCTCTCATTTTCTATGAGCGGTTACATACACTGCTCTTGACCCATGACATATCACAAACTACTTTATAAACATATTTGCAATTTACGCTCTCCCTCTCTCACACTCACCCTCTCTCTCACACTCACCCTCACACACACTCACTCTCTCTCACACTCACTCTCTCTCTCTCACACTCACTCTCTCTCTCTCTCTCACACTCACTCTCTCTCTCTCACACTCACCCTCTCTCTCTCACAC
Source organism: Brachyalestes nurse (assembly GCA_037974405.1). Taxonomy (NCBI): domain Eukaryota; kingdom Metazoa; phylum Chordata; class Actinopteri; order Characiformes; family Alestidae; genus Brachyalestes; species Brachyalestes nurse. The sequence continues at coordinate 16,298 of JBBPCY010001281.1, forward strand.
TCACTCTCTCTCTCTCACACTCACTCTCTCTCTCTCACACTCACTCTCTCTCTCTCACACTC
>JBBPCY010001405.1:0-16344 GCA_037974405.1 Brachyalestes nurse
GCATGAGGGAGCTGTGAGCTTTTGAAGTTGGGTACAGCAGTCGGGGAAAAATTGTAGGAGGGTTAACAGGTTAAGGGATAAATAAAAGTGAGTCTTTTGTAAGAAAATACTTTACCAGCAGCACCTCCCTCTCAGTGTCCTGTTAATCGGTTTTGAAACTTGCTGTTTCTCTTCTCCAGGTACACGTCTCCAGAGGTTCGCTCCGTTCGCTCTTGGCTGCCCTGCATCTTCTTTTCTGGAGGAGTGACGGTGGGGAACATTGGACGGCAGCTGGCAATGGTCAGTTTGTTTCTGTCTCATAAACTTCAAACAGAAAAGGTGTTTTGCAGTTCCCAAACAACACTTTCAGAAACATTTCTGTTTGGTTCAGGTTTGATTCGGGTGGTCACAGAAAGTTTGCAGTTCAGGTCTGCTTCAAGTGGTTATTTAAAAAATATTGTGGATCGTGTTTGGTTTGCGTTGTTGATGACAAATATTTTTTGGTGGGGCAGGTTAGCTCTCATGATGCGTCTGGTGAGTTCAAGTCATAGGAAACACTGACATGTGCATTGATGCCTGGCAAGTATGTTTGCAGAGCTATCTTCATGATCCACTGCATCCTAAAATGACACGACTGACTAGTCAGGCAAGAATATGTTCCACAGTTCCAGATTCAGCTTTACACAGATAAATAAATGCAAATAATGGATAAGTGAAAAATAGTTTGTCTAGGTACTGCTGCTCTCGATACAGTGCCAAACCCCTGTCAGCTTTCAGCACTGATCTTGTTGATTTGTTTACTTTACCTATTAACAAACACAGCATGTATAACATACTTAAAACACCCCTAACATTAAAAGATTGTGTGGTATCTCAGTGCTTAAAAATCATATCATTAACAAAGATGATTGTGAGGGAAATTAAAACGGCCTTTTAGCATCACTAAGAAAACGGGTATCTGGAAATTTAGGAAATTGGAATGTTCCATTTTAATATCAGATTGTGGGGAGAGAATATTCTGTACAGGAAAATCCACTGATCAACGGGGAGGCAGTCTAAAATCTTAACAGCAACAGCAGTGTAACTACATAACTTGCCAAATATTTGTAGTAATCTGTATGTAATTTTACCATACTTAAAGAAAGAGCAAAACTAGTACTGAACGAAATTCCTACAGACTTTTGGAAATGAGTATAAAACGACACCCCTACTCTGTCATGAGATCGGGTGGTAGACTTTTAATAGTCACCACCGAACACAGCTAAAGAAAGTTGCTAGCAACGGTTGCTAAGGAGTGATTGGGTGGGTAAGGAAAATGGAGACTTGACTCATGCTGGATACTATACTGTAAATGAAATAGGATACAGTACCATATATATGCTAGTACCCCACTTAAAGGGGTTGTTTTGAGGCACGTTGCTCTCAGGACTCCTCAGTGATTTTTGTGAAAGGTCTAAAAGCTGATTACCTTCTTATTTCTCATGCAAGTTGAAGCCGATCAGGTGCTTTGTTTACCAGCCGTGAATTCATCATGTTGTCGTTGTTGTTTGGGAAGTTGGCACAGTCACTGGACCCTGATTGAGGGCAACATTTCTCTCCCAGCATTTCTGGATGGCTACATTCCATTTCTAGAGCAGGGTTTTTATGTCACCTCGACTTTAAAGGACCCATATCCTTCACTTTCAAGTATTTTATTATTTTCCCACTCACAACGTTTGTGTTCTCTTATGAACAAAAAACAATCCTTTTTTAAATTTCCTTCCTCCAACCTCTCTGTCTTCCTTATTCTGTCCCCAGTATATGTAAACAAACACTGCAGGCGACTGTCTTAATGAGTGTCAGTACATATACCAAACACTTATAGAACAAAGGCTGGAATATTGCTGAGAGGGTTTGATTGTTAATGAGGTCAGGTGCCGATGGTACATTAGTTCTGGATCACAAACTCCACACAAGTTCATCCAAATAGAGAAATAATTCAAAATGGCTTTAAAGGTTTTTCTCCCACCATGTCCCATAAAGCTACCGTTTCGGAAGTTATCTCATAATAGCAGGTCTATTTTAAAAAGAACAGTTTGCATAAAGTCAGCAAATGTAGGAAATCTTCTAAGCCTTTCTTTTCACCTTGCAGATGTGTGCTGATATGACAGAAAAATGAGCTATAGTCAGAACCTGTGTTCTCCTATTATATGCACAAAAATACCAAAGATATGGACGTTACTCAGTTATTTCACATCACCCATCTCTTCATGGTGTCCTACAGTGCCCTACAATTCTATATAAGGCTGAATGATCCGCTGGCCTTTATATGGAACAGCCCTCATCTGTTGAGGGGCATCATCAGGTTCCATTACTGAAGGCCCTCGCTGACCCAATTACTCTATATAGCAACAGTCTGAAGACCTTCAGTTGTTTTAATCAGATTTTTAATTTTGTTTTTGTTTACACTGCTGATTTAAAATGTTCAAACTAGAGCAACAAGCCAAATTTAGTTGACAGGCAGTGTAAGCTTGGTGTGGCCGGACAGTAGGGTTGCGTATCGATTCATGGATATTGATCCCACTCTCCATAATTTGGTTGCAGAAAATCATCACATGAAAAGAAGATCCAGCAGTTATTTTACTTTGACTTTTTTGGAAGAATAAGCATCTAAACTGTGCCCTGAGTTTCCTGTATATATAAGGAGGGAGATGTACTGTTCAACAAACGTGTGTTGGTGTAGAGTGCTGCTCCATCCCTCTACTGATCCAGTCTAGCATCATCCATTTGAAAATACAGCTGTGTTAGAATATGTAAAGCGATGATCCAGTTTTCAGTTCGGAGCAGTCAAGAACCAGGACCAATTTTGTACCTCTGCTCTGTAACTATCCCTACTGGGCAATACTCCAGTGTGCTAACCATCTCCACTTCTTCTTCTTCAGGGCTCAACAGAGAAACCCCACAGCGACTAGAGAGGACCTCTGACGAATGGCGACTCGTCCCGCAAACCCTCGAGGAAAAACAGTGCGTTTTTTACTCGAAAAAGAGGAAGAGCAGCCCGGTCCAAACGGACCATGTGCCAAGCGGACAGCACCTCCAAAACGGACAAAAAATAGCCCTGGCCTTCCATCTCCACTCTGACCACCATTACCACCACCATTGTCCTCTTCACTTTTCCCTACACTGTCAGTGCTGGAGCTGCTCGATAAGCTTTGGCTGGAGTGGGACACTGTGTAGCACAAATTTGACTGAACTCAGTCGGACACTTATGGAGTGGATTGGACTCTTGAACGTGTGTGTGAGTGTGTGCTGGCAAATTCGGGGTGTACATAGAGAAGGGATGCACTGATATGGGAATTCTGGGCTGGTCTGTTGATCCTGAGGCTGAAGCTGCAGATGCTGATGATGCTCAGATAGAAAACATGGACTTAGATCTACATGGATTGGCCTTACACAGAGATGTTACAGTATTTGTAGAAGGTTATGTAATAAAACAAAGATATTTTAGTATAGCAGCCCATTATCACCTAAATGTCCTGCTCTTTCAGTTTGAATCATTGGTCAAATGTAAGCATCGGTACATTTATTTTAAAGCAGTTACCTGCCTGTACTGATATTATTCCTTTATCATCGTGCATCCCTAAATTGTACAGGTCCGAGAGGTTAGGTGTGCTTATTTGATTATTTCAGTTTTTTTCTTGTTGTGTGTTTTTTTATTTGTGCTGGAGTTAACAATGCTATAAGAAAGGGAAAGAAGTTTCAAGGCTGCGTGGAAATGTCCGCCATCCAAAGAGGCATATCTAGGTTCAGTAAGACACCACACAAAGTATTAATGCAAGAATCAACATGGCTAGTTCTCATTTAAGCCAAGGAAAACGTGCGTCCACATAGTATAAAAACACCGTAAGTGTTGAAAATGAAGTAAACGTTTAATGATATTACAGATCATTTTGAAATGTCATGGGTAAATGCCAGATTAGCCTGCCCTGATTAGGCCTAATGTTGTGTTTGGATTAACTCGGAGTTGGGAGAAATAACAAATCCCAAAAAATGCAAGACCTGTTTGCAACAAGCCAGACAACATTGGTGATACAAGTCATTTTAACCTCCTTGATGTATTTACCTTTTAAGAACAGTGACCTCTATGGTCAGTGCTGCAGACTTAACTATGCACTGTGTCTGTATGTTGACCAACCTAAAGCTAATCTCACATAGACGTGGTGCTTTGGTATGAAGTTGAACACCAACCCGGCCTTTCAAATAGCAATTCCTAGGAGGTTGGAAAGTCCTAATTACGAGTTCTAGCCTTTTTTTTTTACCTGTGGTATGAATGCATTAGCTATTCCTGTGCATGGGAAATTGTCTGATAGTGTCTGGTGCTTTCATACAGACCCATGCACTTCATGATTCGAAATATTTCCAGACGTAGCATTTGGGGTGTAAACAAAGTCGTTCAGAGTGGATTTGGTGTGTTGGGAATTCTTTTCAGTAGTGGTGAATGGAACCAGGTGTCTGCAACACAAATACAGCCCAAGTGAAGCCCCACGTGTTTCTGAGTGTTTATATAGATGTTGATGATGGTAAAATAGTGGCTAAACTAAATCCGTTTTCTATGGGGACTATTTTGCCTCAAGACACCCTTCACGTATCCCTCCTACATGAATTAGTTTAGTTTTAGAACTAAAAGCTTCTTGAAATAGTGGTAAAATGTCAGGCAGCGCCTTTATAACAATTCAGTGGTATAACTTTCTATGAGGGAGCTTTTAGAGGCAGACGTCTGGTTCCATTCACCACTACTGTGAACAGTTCTTGCACAAAACCCACTGTGAGTGACACTGATGGTGGAGTTCTCGATGAATACACTTCGACAGATGTGAAGTATTAGAAGTAGTTTTTAGATGTGAAAGGAGGGGGGCGTTTTCGCAGCAGCCTTGAAGATTTGCAATCTGTGATTGCCTTTGTGTTACAAAACCGAGTGCTTTTGCCAATGTTCCAGATTACTCTTTTGGTGTACACTTTATTGATCGGATGTTGCGTGCCATGCATAATCCATTCTTTATCTGATCAGAAATATGTTCTATTCTAGATATGGTCTGGATAGTCGGGGGCAGCAAAGATTCAAGTGCAATCAGTTACTTTGAGCCTGATGTACCTTCATATTTATTATTATTATTTTTTTTTATTTTTTGATGATGGATTCATCTGATTAATTATGCAGTATGAAGAAACCAACCAAGCAATAACAGTTTTCTGTGTATCCAGTTTAGCCTGTGCTCCATCCTTTAGAGTTCTCATCCATGTGCTGGAGAACACAGAGGTGATTCTAATGATACCAATGACCCCTCCCACAACAAAACGGTGTGTGTTGTCCTAGTGTTAGTGAAAAAGGGTTTGGGCGTCCAGAACCGTGTGCCGGTTGGAGGTGGACGTACGGGAGAGTGAGGGAAGACCCGACGTCCCTCTCGGATCTGGCTCTGCTCCAGTTCAGGGAATGTAGAAGATGTAAAAATGAATGAAAGCTTTATTTTTCTGGAGGAACTGGGTTTTCTGTTGACTAAAAAGTGTGAGTGTGTGTCTTTACCATTTCAGTTGTATTCTTTCTACTACAAGTGAGAAGTAAAAATAGAGGGAAAAAAGAGACGTGCTGTGTGCAGTTGTTTGTGAAGCCTGGTCCAAAGCTGAGGGTCTCTCTCTGTCTCTCTCTCTCTCTTTCTGTTTCTCTGTCTCTGTCTCTGTCTGTCTTGCGCTCTCTCTCTCACTCACACACACATTTCAGCGATAGTTTTCTTAAATGAACGTTTACCAAAATAATGTTTGTTCGTCCATCTGCTTATCTTTTTGTCTATTTGTCTTTGTCTGTATTTCTATTTATCTATCTAGATATCTGTTTATCTATCTATCTGCCCGTCTATCTATCCATCTGTCTACCTGTCCATTCATCTTTCTGTTCATCCATCCCCACTGTGATTAGAGTGCATTAGAGAGGCCCTGGTCACTTCCCGTTTTTCTTTATTAGGCACAGTAATAAGCACTGTTTGAGAACAACAGGTCTCGAAGTGCCACGGACCAAACTTCCAGACCTCATTCAGTGAGTGCCAGACCAACAACGACTGCAGTGACTTCAAATTCACAAGACCAGCAGCAATAGACCAAAGTGTAGGTCAGCAAACAAGGCCATGAGTCCAGCCAGACTGCAGCATCCAGAACGTCCAGTTAGATCAGCCATACTCTACAGGCAGAAGAAATGAATGGTCCAGGCAGTCCTCAGAAAGTCTTTTATTTAGAAGCTTAAGAACTTCGCAAGTGGAGAAAAGCTCCTTCTTTCACACAGTAAACATAGGACACCTGTGGGACGTCCTGGACAGTCACTATCCCCTGACCGGCATTCGCCCCAGTAATAACCCCTCTTTCAAAGTCACAGCTTGATCTGAAATCGATGTCAGCTTAGCTGTTTCGGGGTGTGTGTGTGTGTGTGTGGGGGGGGTGGGGTCCCTTATCCCACCTGGCACTCAATAATGCACATAATACTCTCCTGGTGTATGAACCGCCTGGGTTATTTCTTTTAGTTGGTTATTTAGAGGCCTACCTCCCTAAAAATTGCATGATTACACCTGTCTAAAACCTTGGGAAAATCCACAACTAGCTTAATTACTCTTTCTTAATCAGCTTGACTATTAGCTATTACCACTATTAGATCTAACAGACTTCCTTGTTCAGATGACTGGGGGATTATTCAGTCATATTAGCGCCATGCTAACTGGTGGGGTATAAGCTTTCATTACATGTTAGATGAAAGGCTCTGTAGCTCCAGTGCTCAAGGTCATGTGCATAAACATGCAAGAGTGGCTGCTGAAGTTTTATCATCAGTTATGGAAAGCTATTTGTGCTCTATAACTATAATATAGTTCTATAAGGTTTATAGCTGTATAATATAACGCTATACACTCAATGTATATAATTCTATTACATCTATAACCGTATACTTGTATAAGATCTATAACTGTATAAAATAAATGTTCTATAATTCTACAGTATAGCTCTATAAGCTCTAACTATAGTATACCTCTGTAAGTTATATACAGTCTGTAACTATAGTATAGCTCTATAAGTACTATATGCTCTATAACTATAGCATACCTCTATATAATCTGTAACCATAGTATAGTTCTATAAATTATATATGTTCTATAACCATAGTATACCTCTATAAGCTCTACACAGTTTGTAACTATAGTGTAGCTTTATAAACTCTAAACTCCTTATAACTATAGTACACCGCTATAAGCTCTATACAGTCTGTAACTATAGTATAGCTCTGTAAGTTCTTTTAGCTCTATAACTCTATAGTGTAACTCTATAAGTTCTATGTGTTCTATAGCTCTTTAAGCTCTATAACTATCATACATTTCCTTACGCTCTATATGCTCAAGCTCAAGACACTTTACAGTATAACTATAGTATCTCTATATAAGCTCTACATGCTTTATAACTATAGGTCCTATGTGCTCTATAGTACCTTATTACAGCTATATAAGCTCTGTGCATTCCTTAACTACAGTATAGCCCTATAAGCTCTATAATTCTTTAAATATAATATAGCCCTATAAGCTCTATGCATTCTTTAAATATAGTATAGCTCTATAAGCTATATACATTCTTTAAATATAGAATAGCTCTATAAGCTCTATACATTCTTTAAATATAGTATGGCTCTATAAGCTCTATACATTCTTTAAATATAGTATGGCTCTATAAGCTCTATACATTCTTTAAATATAGTATGCCTCTATAAGCTCTATACATTCTATAGTATAGCCCTATAAGCTCTATGTGCTCTAAAACAGCGTAAAACTTCAAGCAGTCCTTGATGATTTGGGGTTAGGGTGGTTGTGGAGATTAAGAAGTTAAAAAATATTAAAAATAAACATGAACGTAGTAAAGAATGTATTGTTTGTAATGTTTGAAAGAGGAATGCAGGTCTGGATCCTCTTTCTTGTCCAGATTTATCATATATTTATTCAGCAGTTTATCAGAAATATATTATTCTGCATGTTCTCATCTGACAGGCCGATGAAACACTGGGCACGTGCTGAAAATGACAGGCCAACACTCTCTAATACAAAGGGCTTCTTTGTGTTGAGGTGTGTGTGTGTGTGTGTGTGTGTGTGTATGCGTGTGTGTTTGTCAATAATGCACTGACTCAGCAGGAGCTGTGTTGGGGCAGCACCCCCTCAGTGGGCGTCACCATGGTAACAGCCCCAAACGGGACACCCTCATCCTCATAAATAACCCATAATTGGGCAGGAGATCGCCAGTGCTTCCATAAATTTACACACTAAGAGTTAGCACGTCTACAGATAGGAGACAATGCATTTAAACATCAGCTAGATAAACACCCACCTTGTGTTTCCACTCACTGGACACTTAATCAGAAACACTACCTTTGTGTTTCCTCTCACTGGGTACATTATTAGAAACACCACCTTGTGCTTTCAGTATCTTGCCGCTTAAACAGAAACACCACTTGTGCATCCATTCACTGGCCACTTTATTAGAAACACCCAGCTCATTCTTCCTCTTAATACCCACTGTACAGGTCCACTAAACAGGTATACAAGTATAGACTGTATAGACTGTAATGGTATGGAGTGATGCAGGTCTAGAGGAGTGAACACACATTGTGCACACATCTGTACACCAGCAAGGTGGAGCTCCAGGAGACTGAGATGTTCAGGAGGCCTTTGCATCCCTACATCAGGTCTAGTAATCCAGACTGATGTACTTCTACTTGCAGCCACTAGATGGCACCATTTCCTCTCCATGATGCACTGTAAGTGAGACCATAGCAGTGTTTGCAGTGTTTCTGTTACTGCCCCTGTAAGACTGATATATGTAAATGAGCCTACTGTCGTTTATAGCTTTAGCGTGAGTGGGCGGAGCTAAATGACTATAGTGTAAATAGGTGAAGAAGTACACCCAAACATATGTAAACATATATTGTATTTTGTATAGTGTACAGTTTTTAATATTATGTTATACTGTTTTTATGATGATTCTACTTTCTTCTCTTGTTCTCTCCACTTTACTGCTGTAACAATGTAAATTTTCCACTAAAAAATGTTTGTCTTATCCAAAAATCAAAAAGTGAAATCACAATTAATGAAAAAAAATGCTGACATGCTTCAGCGTAAAGCTGAAATTATCACTTCTATAACTGCATAGTTTATAACCAGCTAATTAGTCACCAAATCAAACCATCTTGTTTCTAGGGAATGCTTTTGCTGTCAGAAATGTATTGGTTAAAATATCATTAGTGCTAGTAAAAGGATTTTACAAGAAAAATAAATTCTAAAATAAAATTATTTTCTGAATTTTGCAGTTAAACCTCAGCATCTAAAAATGCAGATCTCACCAAGATGCTGCCACTCCAAAATGAACTTTAAACTGTGGTTTCCACACAATGGGCTTTATATTTTCATTATAAAGCCCATTTATTAAGTACACAAATCAAAATATTGTGTTTTACGGTCAGAATGACCATGTGGATAAATATTTTAAAAATAAAACAGTATATCACCCCCTACCCTTCATGTAGTAAGCCAGAGTTACTGTGTTGATCATATGAACATTACAGAGCTTTTGAAATGAAACAGTATCAGTTATACCGCCCCCTAGCCTCCCTGTAGTGTATTACAGTCTGTCAGAATGATGGAATGAAATTTATAGAACATTATAGAGCAATATAAAGTTATCAGCAACTAGTCCACTCTGCGTAATCGTTAAGGCCTTATTTCTGTGGTAACAGTATTCCATCCCTTACTATCGGGACCCTTTCATGGGCAGATCGAAGTGAGCCAAAGAAGCAGCCTGTAAGATGGCGCGTGTGCTTTGCATGGAGATGGCTGCAGGGTTAGATGCGGCGTGGAGGATTTGGATTGTTCTTTGGCCCTGGGTGAGCCCCCCCGCTGCTTCTCTAATGGAAGATGATTCAGCCGAACGGCCGGGCAGACAGAATAGCAATTACCCAGACTTATTGGCCTCACCCCTGACATTTCACTGGCTTCTGAGCGGACGAACACACGGGGACCCGGAGAAGTGTGTGTGTGTAAGTGAAAGAGCGAGATGAAGCAGTGTGTGTGTGACCACAGAGAGAGGTAAATCAAAAAGGCAGGAGGAAACATGCACAATCTACGCATAAGACAGTTCAGAGCTGGGACAAGTGTGGCAAGATTATTAAAGCGCAGTCAATCTGCTGAGACGCACTGAGGGTCTGAAGTTCACTGTAGTTTTAGCACCAGAGCAACCGTGGCCAATGTGGATCAGCATCACCAATTCACATCATCAATTATATTCCCTAATAGACTTGCTTATATGGTTTCTGACAAAGAATTATTGAATTATCATATGAATTATTATCCATAAGCATGAACTGAATTACGGACACTGATATTAGTGATGCTAATGCACTTTTGTTTGCACATTTTGATTTGGTTTGATGGTCTTTCAGATGGATTGGATTGATGATCTTTCGTCCGGCTGTTGTTTGATATGTTGACTGGATCTGAGAACTGGAAGCCCAGGCTCTGCGTTAGCATGTAGCGTCATTTTTCTGTCATCTAAGGGCCTTGAGAGCTGCACATGTAGCTAAGTGCAGTATGGTGTGTGTGTGTGTGTGTGTGTGTGTGTGTGTGTGTGTGTCTTTCTCTCTCTCTCTCTCATCACCCTCTCCCTGCCTCGTTCCTTTGGAAGGCATGAATATAATGAATCAGAGAATTAAAGCTAATGGGACACAGCCCAGCGACAGGCTTACAAGAGGGTGCGAAATGGGCCGCCACTTCAGCCCAAATTGCCCGTGGTGCCATTCAAATGCCAGCCTGGCATTTAAGGCTCATCTCACCTCTCGGTGCATTCGCCACAGTCAGCCTGAGTCTCCCTCGCTGCTTTTCATCGTGTGCTTAATCACAAAACTGACGCTCCATAGCACACAGACCGTGCACCCTGAAACGACCTCTCCGTTGCAACATTAAAGAAAACATTTGCACGTTTTATACATTTCAACACAAAATGTGGTCGATCAGCTGCAGCATCTGAAGCTATTATTGAGCTGCAGTTACTAGGCTAATGTAGGCTAATAAGGCTAATGGAAGAGCAACAGTAATGTAAAGTAACGATTTCAGTTTGCCGCTCGTTTACACAGAAACACGTCCCGATATCTGCTAGTGCGTGAATGCTAAATCTCAGGTGACGGTGCACTAAGGCACCTGATGTGCACAAATCCTTTACAGTGCAAATGAAACACGTCGTACCGCGGGCCGGGATTAAGTGGCTGTCAAATACGCCTCACCAATTTTACAACCTAATCAAACTGTTCTCCGAACAGCAGGCTAGCACCAGGCCTGCTACACTTTGACTTCCCCCTTTTCTCAGTGAATCCTGCACAACTGAACACACCTCACACCTCAGACCTCACCTGCTTCATCTCTGACTACTATTGAACAAAGCTGCTGACGAGTAACATTTATGATCTGCTTCCAGTGTCTCCTGTCAAGGGGGGGTGTTAATCAGTCAGTTCTTGAAGTCAATGTTGGAGGCAGGACAAATGGGTAAACTTAAGGATCTGAGACACTTTAAAGAGAATCAAACTGAGATGTCTAGGCGGCTGAATCAGAGCATCTGTAAAACAGCAGTTCTTGTGGGGGGTTCCCAGTGTGCAGTGGTCATTACCTAACAAAACTGCTCCAAGGAAGGAGACAGAGCCCTGGGCACCCAAGGCTCAGTGATACGCACGGTGAGTGAAGGCCAGCCTGTCTGGTCTGACCCCACAGATGAGCTGCTGAAAAAGTTCCTGGCTCTAATAGAAAGGCATCAGAAAACACAGCGAAGCACCCCCTCCTGCATATGGGGCTGTGTAGCTGCACACCAGTCGGAGTTCCCATGCTGACCCCTGGCCATCACCGAAAGCGCCTACAATGGACACACGAACTTCAGAACTGGACGACTGAGCAGAAGGTGAAAGAAGGTGGTGTGGTCTGATCGATCACATTTTCTTTCAAAATCAGGTTAAACAGTCGGGAGGGTGTATGAGTCGCTTACCTGTGGAAGAGATGACACCAGAATGTGAAGAAGGCAGTGAGGCAGTGGTTGCAGTGTGACGCTCTGGGTGATGTTCTGGGTGTGCATTCATGTTGACATCATTTTTCTCTGTAAACCAAGTTCACCACTTTAAGGAGATGGTGGTTCCTAATGACAGTGTCCTCTTTCAGCAGGATGATGCCTCCCACACTGCAAACATTGTTCAGGAACCGTTTAAAGAACAGCATAAAAGTTTAAGGAGCCTCCAAATTCACCAGCTGTCTGTCTGATCTGTTATAAGGTCTGTGTGAAGAGTTTTTCAGCCCCAAAATGTGAGAAATGGGCCATTTAATTTGGGCCCTGGAGTTTAGATGAACCAAGTTCTTATTTCTTCATGATTCTGATGTTCAGCATGGATCCTTTTCTTCATAGTCACAGCCGGAAAGTGCACTCTACTCGTCAGAGGCTGCGGCGCAGGCCTGGCCGACATGTCCTGTTGTGGAATAATTCCATTCTGAGCGAGGGAGGCAGAGGAAGGGCGCTGGAGGATAAAAGATCGGTGTCTGAATGATTCCTCCTCACAAAGCAGGAGAGCAGCTGTGGACGGGCGTTACGCTCCACTTCAGATGCACAAAAGAGGACGTCCACTTTCTCAGAGAGCCACCAGAGGGGCCAGAGGGAACGTCCAGGACCGGCCCACACCAGGAAACTAAAATCACTGTAAACACTTTCAAATTCATTCACACTTCAGCTCAGCGCTTTAAAATCACTGGCCGCAGTAACAACAATTATTATTTTAACTTTAAAATCACTTTTTAAACATTTATGTTCCAACATTTGGCAGAATCTTTTCTTGAGTAACTAGTCTGCCTCAGGATTTGACTACTAACTTCTGGACATTATTAGAACTTCATTCTGGATGTTTATTTTATCAGAACGTCAGTCTAGACTTTAACATTAGTAGAAATTTATTCTGGACGTTAATTTTATTAGAACTGAATTCTGGGCGTTAATTTTATCAGAACTTCATTCTGGACATTTTTCCATTGTGGGTCTGTTTGGTAGAAGTTTACTAGAGTTATCAGCGAGTCAGTACAGTGCATTTGAATCAGTGATTTAGCGACGCTGGTTCTTCTCGGCTGGTCCACTCAGTGGTCTGGCAGAAGAAGAGACCCAGAGTGTGACCTCTGGCCTGTCAGTGGGGAGCCCAGACCGTCCTCTTTAACAGAGTGCCTACAGGCCACATGTCGGAGAGTAGCTGGGCTTCCAACGGGGTTCCTGCCCTGTACTCTTCACTCCCGAACACACACACACACACACACACACGCACACACACACACACACCCTGTTTGTATGACTGCGATGGTAAACCTTCAGCAGGTCAGGAGACTCCATATGGCTGCAGTTTTAACTGTAAATAAGTAAGATCGTAGCAGCACATATAAGGGTTGGTAAATAGTCTCACACACACACACGCACACACATACACACACACACACACGCACACATACACACACATGCACACTCCATGCTATTATTGTAATAGTAATGACAGATTATAATAATTACAAATTTAATCATGAACCATCAGAATACCTAATATCTTTCTCAATGACTGACATGAATACAAGGCATGAAATAAATAGATAAATAAATAAATATTGCTGGGTTTTTTTTGTTAAAAAACAGTTTTAATAAATTTGTTTTGATGCATTATTTTATTTTGTCACATGTTTAAAGTCCATAAATAAAATTAAAACTGAAGATTTAAGTTTTCTTAACACCATCCACATTTATCTACAGAGAACAGAAATACCAAAAACAAACAAAACTCCAATTTATCTGGTTAACAAACAAATAAAAACAAAACAAAATAAGATTTTTGTCAGAGAAGTTAAGAAAGCTTTGTATTTATTCAGATTTCTTTTCTAATGTGGAGTGCAAAAGGGAAAAGTAACAGTAAAAATTAAAATGAAGAAAAACATAAATGAGAGATCAACTGAACTCACGGCGAACTTAAACTTAAGGTTATGTTTAAACTTAAACTTAAATATGAACTTAATTTTAAACTTTAACGTAATCCATCATTTAAACGTAATCTGAAACTTGAACTTAATCTTGAAAGTTAATTTTACACTTAATCTGAAGCATAAATTTAACCTGAAATTCACCCCTAATCTGAAACTTATTCTAAAGCTTAGCCTTAAACCTTTACTTAACTTAACATTAAATTTAAACCACACCAACATGTCTCAGAACAAACTGATTTGGATCATGCAGTTCTGTATCATATTTAAAAGCAACACAAACTCTCTCAAAAACACAAACACACATATATATATATATATACTTAATTTATACAGCTTATACTCTCATTTTTATACTTACTCAAATTTGACTGTATTCAAAACAGAAAAAAATAAAAAGCAAAAATGTGGAAATTCTCTGTTCTGTGACAATTCAGTGAGAGATTCAGGGAGAGATTACAGCGCAGAGATAAACGGCTTTTAGGCTGTGAATGAAGCCGTTTTTTTCCAACAAAAAATAAAAAAGAAGAAAAGAAAAGAGGAGCTAAAGATGAGGAGCAACATCCAATTAGTGAGGGTGGCGTCCAGGGGGCGGTAATTGCGGTGTGTTTTTGGTGTGAATGGAGTTTTCTCCACGGCAGGAAGATCACACATGGCCCAGGCTTTCTTTAGAGGGAATTAACCTCCATCAGCTCTCTCCTGCCTGAGGTTTCATCCGCTTTACTGGGAGGGGAGCGGGGGGATCAGGGGCCTGAGACAATGGGCAGGGGGCAGAAATTAAAGGGAGATAACCACAGGGACTTTAGTTTGGCTTCAAACTGAGCAAAGGATCAGGGCCAATGGACACTTACTCACTTTCCTGCATGGACATCTGCATATCAATGCTCCCGACAGTACACACATCAACTCATTACTGACGGCTAGCAGCTTAATTGTGGTCTCATGCAGCAAAAATCCTGATGCCTACAGTACTGACCCAGTACCGGCCTCACTGAACACATCAGACTTATTCTGGACATAAATATGTCATCTAAAATACACCCATAAAAGTGTTTCAACAGAGGGGTTCAGAGTGGGGTTGGTGTGGAACACTTTAGAGAAACTCACTGAGTCAGAGTTGTTTACAGTGGCGGTGAATGGAACTAAACATCTGCCGCTAAAAGCCCCCTCACAGAAAGTTATTCCATGAAATGGCTATAGATGTGCTGCCTGATGCCTGAGACTTTGTTATACCAGAGTTTTGAGAAGCTTCTGGTCCTAAAACTAAACACATTCAAGGTGGAGGGATACATGCAGGCCGTTGTGAGGCAAAATAGTCCCCAAAGAAAATCTGAATTAGTTCAGTTTTACCATCAACATTCCATGTAAACAGCTTCACTGAGGGTCAGTAGTGAATAAAATGACTGTATTTGTGTCTCTCCCTTCAAAACTACTGTAATGAAATCTGAATTAGTAAATTACTCTACAATCTCAGATTGAAATACTCTGAGTGAAATCAACACTGTGTGAGTTAAGTCATCCCTGTATGAGGTAAACAAACACTACTAGTTAAATCAACACTGTATGAGGTAAATAAACATTGTAAGATTAAAACGCTGTATGAGGTAAATAAAAACTGTATGAGGTAAATAAAAACTGTATGTAGTAAATCAACACTGTATGAGGTAAATCAACACAGTTAAATGCTGTATCAGGTAAATAAACACTATACGAGTTAAACACTGGATGTGGTAAATAAACACTGGATGAGTTGCACACTGGATAAGGTAAATAGACACTGTATGAGGAAAATAAACACTATAACATAAATAAAAGCTGTTTAAGTTGTATAAACACTGAGTTAAATCATCACTGTACGAGTTACATCACAACTCTATGAGTTAGACACTATGTGAGATAATAGACACTGAATGAGTTAAATCAAAATTGTATGAGTTAGATTAAAACTGTACAAGTTAAATCAACACTGTATGGGTGAAATCGACAACTACATGAGTTAAATGAATGGTGCATCACTATTGCTAGTAAGAGCCAGAAGTGTGTATTAAAGTCTTACTAGTTTTGCTCCCAGGCTGTTTGGAAGCGGAGTGTGAGGCGTGTGTAAAGGCCAGCTGTCCTGGCAGCTCTGTTCCGCTCCCGCTCTGGGGTTCAGGCTCGTTTTCACATTGCAGGGTATCAGAGTTCATAGTGTAGAGGGGCTTTGACTGACCATGCCTCTGTGTGTGTGTGTGTGTGTGTGTGTGTGTGTGTGTGTGTGTGTGTGTGTGTGTGTGTGTGTGTGTGTGTG
>JBBPCY010001416.1:0-16342 GCA_037974405.1 Brachyalestes nurse
CGTGCTTGGACCCCTAATAATCTTTGCAAAAACAATAGGTTTCCTACGCACTACGTGCTTGGACCCCTAATAATCTTTGCAAAAACAATAGGGTTCCTCCGCACTACGTGCTTGGACCCCTAAAAATAAATAATCTTTGCAAAAACAATAGGGTTCCTCCGCACTACGTGCTTGGACCCCTAAAAAACTAGCCTGTAAACTGGTGCTTAAAGGATTAATACGTGAAATTAACAAAGTACTGTTAAAAAGATTGAAATATTAATATTAAATTAAAAACAACTAAATTCAAATGTGATATCTCTGGTAGATAGACAGACAAATCGTGTGGAGTAAAGTCAGGCAGGCAAGGCGCTTTGGTTAAATCCGTAAAGTTCTCTGGGGGGAGAAGATACGGCTCGGTTATTAAGTCTGCTATAGAAAGCTTTTCAAAGTATAGATGTTTGTGGAGTCCAGTCAGATAGCCAACTTCCACTGATAACAGCACTGACATATTTAAACAGCTGTCAACAAATGAAAAATTATATTATTTGGCAGTAGTCCATTTCTGTCTATTTATCTCTCCATATAAAACCCTCACTTCCGCCGTCCAGTATGCCGCGGTCACGTGGCCATGTGTATGCAGAACATCAATAAAACACGTGTAATCGCTACTTTACCAAGTGTAGCAACCAGCTACCATGTATGCACAGGAGTCATTCTCTAAGCCAGAGGTCCACAACCACCGGACCGCAGACCGGTACCGGGCTACACAGAAAGACAGAATAAAAAATATTTTATTGATTATCAGAGTCTGAAAGATCTTGTTTTTGGAAGAAAATAAAACACTCGTCTTGGAAGGGAATAAGTGCTGGGCACCCACTAATTCAGCGGAATGGTGTTGTATTTTACGCACTTTGTTTTTAATTGCATCTATACTGGTCCATAAAAATATTGTTTTACATGATGCCATTCCGTGGCGCAATAAAGGTTGGGGACCGGTGCTGTAAGCCATCCATCAAAGGAAGAGACCACTTTAGGACCATGTCTTTTTGGGTAGTGGACCATTCTCATAACATCAGTGATGTACTGGGTTTTTTTAACATGCCAGTGTCATAGCCAGGTCTACAAATCCACAAGTCCACCAACCAAAAATATGCACCTGACAAAGGTCCCATGGTCCAAAACTTCCAAGAAAATCTGCCTGAAATTGACTCAGCTCTTTATCCGCAAAGCGTCAAATTAAACCTGACTGTGCGGTGACAATCATAACCATCATTAGATCACAAACACACAAAACAGAAAATATCTATGTGAAAATAATCAAATGTTCAACATTAACCTAAAGGATAGCATTAACATATTTAGAACACACTGTTCCTGTTTTTCTCATGAGTGTGGGCCTTGTGACCTTGGCGCAAAAGTTTGCCACAACCAGTGTGTCTCCAGAGTGCAGATTAAACACTGGTTTAACGAAATACTAATAGGAACAAAGAATAACACAAGGAGAGAAACTAAAGAACTGGGAAATTGAAAAATCATGCTAAAAAGTGGGTTGTGAGAGCTCCCTGTTGGGTTTGGACAGATATTCTAAGCTCTTGCAGTACATTCAGGGTTGGAACTACAATAAAACAGAAACGGAAATCATCATGGCTAGAAAGCATATGAACTTTAAGAGCGCACTATTTTAAAGAACTCAACAGAAGTACACTGGAATAACTCTGACAATGGGACACTGTAGAAACTGGGCAGTTCCCTAAATACTTAACTAATAAAGCAAGACTGGGGGACATGCCATGAGAAGAACCAATAAATATTTAGTGAAAAAACAATCAATGACTGCCAATCAATCAATCAATCAGAGGCCTTTCAGAGAGAGAATGAGAGCTGGTAATATTTAATTTATTTGTATTTATTTAGCCACTAAACACATGAGTGAACGAGACATGTAAGGAAAGTTGAATATTCCTTTTAATTAAAAATCAGTAAAAGTATTCAGGTGGATCTGATACCACTATACTGAGCTTCAGGGACTGAAGAGGCCTTTTATGGCGGCCATCTTTCCCTGACATTCAGCATTGTCTGTAGCAATTACACCCTCTAGTGGTCAAATATGAAAGTCAAAAAGATGAATCTGAGATAAACATATTTATTACAGCGTTTCCCATAATACTCATTTACTTCGTGGAGATAAAATAATGTCATGGGCAATGTCATTGTGTACCTTCTGACGAAGAGTGGCTAGCAGTAGCATCAGGCAGGGATTTTTTTTTTCTAGTTATGGTCTTAAATTCTGCAATATTTCCTCATATATCATTTTAACAAACTTTATGTGAACTGCTTAAGGATGTCTCAGTCATCCCTAGGGCAACCTGCCCTTCCCTATAAAACACGTGGAACCACTGCTTTACCAATTGTAGCTTAGCAACCAGCTATCATGTATGCACATGAAACTCTCAAATCATATCTACAGCCAATGTCAAGACATTTCTACCCAAAAGATTTTCTACATGAAGCCCTGTATCTCAAAAGTGCAGAGTAGGGAGTGAAAATGTAAATGAAAATAAAAACTTCCTAAAACAATGACAGCTACAGAATGTGAACTAAACAGTGTGGAACACCACATTATATAAAATTAGTGGAAAAAACATGAAACAATAACTGTCTAGCTGTCTATCAGTCTTTCTGCATTCATTCACTAGAGTGCCATATGCATTATTAGAGGGCAAATTAACATGAAAGAAGCCAAGCCTTGAAGAGCTCACTGACTGAAAAGTGTAGAATCATGTGAATGGAAAGTATTTTGATAATGGCCGATGACTTAGACACACGGAGTTATAACGGAAAGAACATGGCCGAATTATTCGGAGTCAGAGTCAGCAAGGTGTTGAGTAAAATGTGGGGCAATGATTACAGTCATCCTTTTTGTTGGAGTTCAAAGCAATTAAGGCAATGATTTATGGTGCTTGTTTAACACAACAGGATAGGATAAAAGATAAAGACACACATTACAGAAAACAGTTTGTTTTACTGCATTCATTAAAATTATAAGACAAATTTCCCAAGAAAAAAGAGGCTACATAATCAACATGAAAGAAGAGAGACTCCTAATACAATACAGATCACCTCATTTATCCAAATTTCACACATCAGAATACGTCATACACTCTCCTGTATTTTTTGCTGTCTGGTGACTCCTGAGTTTTGTTTACAACACCTGCATTTGCCATTTTGTTGTCTTTTGGTTCAATCCAGTAAGGATTAACCTGAAGTGCAGTAAAAAGTGTTTACCCACAAGATTGAAAAAGACACAAATTATTAAATCCAAATGAAGCAAATAATCATGATTGCATAGGAACATATTTTTTACTTATACATCCACTTTTACAAACACTCTCGGAGTGTGTGTGATGCTGGACATAGTCTCTCTTCTACTGACAGATGATCATTTTCACTGTTATCTGTAATGATCAAAATGGAAGTACCATTTAAGATCAATTTAGGATCAAATGAAGCCATTCTGTACTGTTAGTGGAGCCGTTTCACCCATTTTTTCTCGCCAACACTGCATCTGAGGTCGAGCTGAATATTATGAGCGTGGATTCACTGTGCTTAGAGTGTGGAGACAAGTTTTGGAAGGAATATTACTGGTTACTAGGCAGCCAAGCAGGTTATTCTGTCAACTATTTCAGGAACTTTCGTTTTGTCTTTATGTATTTATTTTTATTTGGTTTTTATTTGCCATTTACCATGATTGGACGTACAGAGAAATATTACTCAAGGAACCTGTTATTTAAAGGTTGCTGAAGATCAGTTAAAATATTTAGTGAGACCGAAATGCTCAAGTTCAAGTCAGAGATAATACAAAAAAAGTTGAGTTCAGACTTGACTGGTACAGTCCTACACTGAAAGTATTTGTACAGCAGCTAAAAAGAAAAATAAGAAGCCATTCTTATCCCTCATTAAGGCCAAAGACATTTTTTTAAACACCACTGTGTCCATGAATGATTACTCCACTGCCAAATATACCTTAGCAGACATCAGTATCTAAAGTCCAACTAAAGTGTAAGTATGTTTTCCACCAAATCTATTTCAGTTGAAAACCATACTTATAGCTGCTTTATCATCATTTAACTCAAACCTGTAAGTCTTCTCCTTCACTCTCACTGTCTGTCATGCAATACCCAGCCACCTCTGAAAGAGATTCTCCACGGAAATACAGTTTAACAAGTTTGTTGCACTCTTGACTCCTCGGTATCCAGTTTTCTTCTGTGCATTTGGTAGGCGACATGCATCTTTGTCTTCATTAATGAACAGAAAACAGATCATTAAAATCCATTCAAGCCTTCAAACACTTGTCAGTGTCATCACCATCTCTACATTTATTTGCTCACCACATGAATTTAAAGATGCTCTATCTAGAAGACCACAGTATTTATAAGAGAGAAGATACAAACCCTTTCATAACAAGAACACAGTCATGCCGCTTCCAGGAATCCTTCATTTTTAAGATTGAATCCTCAAACAGCATGTGTTCTATCAATGTAGTTACACTGAAACACAAGGCAAATATAATTTCAGTCGGCACTATATCATGCCTGTGTTCCTTCACCTCGCTCTCACCTTGCTCTCCTGGCTTAGGTGAGTTCTGAGTGAATTAAAGAAGGGAAAATACAAAACTACGCATAGCAATGGCTCTCCAGGACCTGGATTAAGAACAACTGAAAATGCACTTTTGTTATTGTTTTTACACTTAAAAATTAGTACACGTATTTGGAAATATACTTCACATGGTAGCAAGCAGTTTAAGTGGTGTAGCACCCACTTTAGGAGGGGCCGAGCAATCTTGACTGAAAGTAACCTCTCAATAGCTCAGGAACAGCAAAATGAATGAAAGAATGTCTTTCTGTCTGTCTGACAAGCATTTGTCCTCCAAACCACAGAGAGAGACAGTTTATGTGCTGCCGGTGCTCTGTCCCCCTGCACTGCCACACCTGCTTTATTATCCTCAGACACCTATGTTTTGTATTTGTATTTAGAAAAACTGTAGAAAACCAGCTAAATGTTACCATGTATTTTTAGGCTGAGCAGACAAACCAGTGAAGCAGTATTTACGGTGTATACACTTATTTCAGTATATCTATTTTATATAATAATGGCTACAAAATAGATCTCAGTAATGCCTACAAAATAGGAGGCAAGACAAGTTTTTAAAAAAAACTGATGATATGTGGAAGTAATATAAGGATCCTTTACATTTACTATAATCAGGCATGGCTCAAAGAGCACCAATTTTTTTTTACCAGATTTTGTTTAGACTGGGGGTTTTCTTGAAGGTCAGGATCCTGGTAGCCCAGCTCTCAGTCAAGTTTTCAATCTTCAGTTTTAGTTTCTGAAGACCAGGAACAGCATGGAGGCAAGATATCAGCGCATTTATGTGCTCTGCATACTCATAGGGCCTAAAGTAAAGAAAAACAAATTATTAGCAATGAAAAAAACTATGTTAGGCAAAGCTGATTGATTCGTAGATTAATAGATTAATTAATAAATAAATAAATAAATAATGTAGGGGTTAAATGTTGTTATTTTGATCTTGTGGTCAGAATTCATAATACTATAAAAATATTCTTACTTGTCATTTAAAAATTTGAGACATCGCATTCTGAAAAGGAGGCCTGGTCCATCGATGTTGGGAATCTCTGAATGCGGCACCGTGAGGGAAATGTCGGATGGCACGGCGTCTGTGTAGCCTACTTTGTGGATTTTAATAGTGGCCCTTAACACAGGGATAAAGCGTTAAAATAGTGTATAAAGAGTGTCAGATATCAGAGCAGAGGTGCATCCAGCTTCATATTTAAACTAGTGATTTTCTGAAAAGTGCTTTAGTCCAAGACCCAGAAATTCTTTATGTGCAGTTGAAAGTAACTGTATTGCTTTCATTTCCAGAGTTATTTTTAAACAGCCATGCCATCCCATGGCAACTGCTGTCTAGGCAAATTCTACAATACTTCTGACTGATGGGTTTGCTATTGATTGCAGGTGGCCACAGTAACATGATGAAAGTAATATAGGCAGTTATATTGTTATTACAGTAACCCCCACTCATACACAGTTCAGCAGTCGCAATTTCAATGCTCTCTTTTTTTGAAGAACTGAACTAATAATTGTTTGTGGAAACCCCCACAGTGGAAACTGCAGATATCCTCCGCATTTATTTTTTCCGAACGAGGCCCAGATGTCACAGCTTTTTTTCATGCATTTTAGTGCTAAATTACTTATACAAAATTGACTAATTTTGTAACATAAATATGAATGTATGTTCAGCTACATTTCCATATTTTTTCCCATTTTTTGGTACTGTGGAGAGAACACAAAGAAAGCTCTTCTTGGGATGGTGAAATGCCAAGCAGCTGCTGATTGGCTGCTGACCTTTGGCACAGCTGCAGTCCAGAATTTTCCCCTGGAGCGTCTCGGGTATTCTCGTGTTTTTCATTTTGTTAAAACCCTGTATTTTTATTACTGTATTTACCTGCTTATACCAAAGAAAACGACAGCGGCCAAAATGTACAAAACTTTTCAACAGTTATTTGCAAAAAAACTATGGCATTCTTTTTAGAAAAATGGTGAAAATGCAGTGTATTACTCACTCTCCTTCTCTCTCTCTCACTCATTCACACACACACGCACAAAGTTACTGTACTCACACACGAACGCGCAGCCGACCGAGCGCTGGGGCTGATGCTGTAATTTACTCCAATGAGCAAAAAAACGGTCAGCGCTCAGTCCACGCTCACCTGGAGCCACGAACGGCAGACAAACATCTGATTCAGACGCCCGTGTGAACGAGGCCTTAATCCACCGGTTCTACATCCGAAAACATGCAGCCGAATCTTAATCGCTCAGAGAGCGTGGTAGCGCTCCTAAAGCACATAGGCAGAGTCAGTGAGTCAGCCGGTTCCAAATACAGCTGAATCGCTTTGTCTTACTGTCTTGTTTTATTTGAAAGTGATTCTCTCATCACATGGCGTTTTACTTTCTTTTAAAAGACGATTCAAACACTTCAGTTGACTCACAGCTGTCGATTTGGCAATACTGTCTCAAGTGACTCACAGAACCAGATCAGTTCAGTGAGTGACTCAGAGGGAGCCGAATCCTAAAAGGGATCCTACCTTGCGCAGGATTCTTCTTCGTCTCCTAATGAAGGTGGATTATAAATCTTTGTGTTGCACAGGGCCGACTACTGTACAGGAGGATCTTAGCAGGCAATAGGCGTCACTGATTTCAAAATGATTTCGACAAGACCTGCGGTGCCATGACATGTCAATCATCTGGGGTGGCACCAGAAATCAGATTTCAGGGGGGTCCAGTGCCACCCCCGCCCCATCTGGCTCCGCCACTGGATAACATTGGTATTTTACATTCTAGCACTCAGAGAGTTCAGTGTAAACTGTACAATACGAATAGAGGTATACCAGGGGCGCAGATTGGGGGGGTGTCCCCCCCCAGACCTGATCTGTCTCCCCTCATCCCTCGCTCCGTCCCCCCCTGAAGCACAGATGATATATAACTCATACTCTTGTTTTAGGGGCTGTATAACGTTTTATTTTGCAAATCTTAAGTCGAAAAGCAGCACGTCTTGTGTTATTTTTCTGTGGTCCTGAGAGCTAGGAGCTCATTGGTTCCCGCTTGCAAGCTCCGCCCCCACCACCACTGATTCGTTGGGCCCCGTACCCTAGTCCTGCCTCAAGCTCCGCCCCAAGCCATGCCCCCTGCAACCACCGATTGGTCCCCCCTGCATTAAAAATGCTATCTGCGCCCCTGAGGTATACCTTTAAGTAATGTATTAAGCTGAGTTTAATATAAGATTAAGGTGTTTTGGTAGCATATTTTTGGGGCATAATTAGGGTTTACACAATAAAAAAAGCATTTTTAGGCACAATGTTGTGGTCTTTCGCTATATGCGAGTGATCTTGGAACGTAACCTCTGTTCAATAAGCAGAGTTTACTGTAAAGCACTGTAGTGGTACAGTGGACATAGTCAAAACAGTCTGATAGTTAAACAGGTAGCATCAAACACAGGTAGCAAAAACTGACTTAAATGGCTTACGTGGAGTCTGTGAGGTTTATTCTAATGGTCAAAGACGAGCAGGTACTTTCTGAATCATCTCCTTTTTCCAGCTTCAGACTAAAGGAATAAATAATACAAATTCAAAAAGAATTCCAATTCCAATTTACAATTTACAAAACTGTCTGTAATCATACAACCTTTTTGTCAAATGATATATAGCACATCTAAATCATATATAGCTTCAAACACATTAGCACTGGACTATTGTATGGCAGCAACAGCATGAAAGAGCTAAGTAATTAATGTATCAACACCCAAACCAAGAAAGCAGGGTTATTTCTTACCGGATATGATGTATACTGCTATTTGCATAGCTGAGATAGAGGATTCTGGAGGCCCAGGTCTCAGTTAAACTGTGGACACCCAATTCCACCATCTCCAGACCAGGCACAACATGCAGGAAAGACATCATGTTGTTCAGCACTTCATCAGAATCTGGGAATCTATAGATAGAAACCAACCATAATGATACAATGACTCATCAGTCCTCATCAGTAACTTCATTGATAATTGCATAAGTAATTTAATTACTGCATCAGTGCATATATTAATAAAAGTGTTAAGCAGATAAACACAGACATGAAGGAGTGAATTTGGTGCATCCAGTTTGAACCCTCTGTGCCGCAATAGTGCTCAACAATTAAGGAGAAATCAAGCTATTTCTGCATGCCTATTGGTTGGTCAGATGTGGGTCAAAACAGGAGTCCCACTGTGCGATGGTCATCCTAAATTTTTGACATGATCACCATTTTGGAGCCTCAAACAAAGATACAAGAATATTTCATCTAGGACAGCCCTAAAATGTGTAAGTAAATTCTCAATTCCTCAAATGTGAGCACAGCACAGCATGAACAACCTGTAATTCTTTCTCTACATTTAACCCATTCACCCAAAGTGAAGCACTGTGTGGGGACAGTACTTTGCTCAAGGGTACCTCAGAGGTGCCACTAGCAGTCCTGGAATTCAAACCCACGACCTTCTGATTACAGGGGCAACTCTCTAACCACAAGCCCACCAGATGCCCAGTATCACACTGTATACCTTCTATAAGGCTATACCTTAAAACTAGCACACATTCAACACTGGGGTGCTGGGGAAGTGGAGCAGCCATCCAAGTCCAAGAAACTGCATGTAGGGATTCTGCCCAAAGGATCAGCTATAAGTAAAGTGTAAAGTGACCATTTGTCATACGTGAACACACCACAGCACACAGTGTAAACAAGGAATAATGGCATTTTTTTTAACTCAGGGTTTTATGTCACTGGGGAGAGTGACTGGCAAAGACCAAGGAGACTAGGAAAAAAATGGATACAGCCATATTAGACTATATTTTGCTTCTGTTTGAATTTCGATTTGCAGTATAGTTAAATAAATCCTAAGCTTTGCTCCCAAACTGGCCTTTGTGTGCATTTCTGGGTATTTGGCTTTTCAGCCAGTGTGGGTTGGCCCCCTTTCCCCAGACTACCATCACATATATGTAATACATCTAACGGTGTGTCTTTACCTCAGAGTTAATCCTTTTGATTTGTAGTATGACTGAAAGAAACTTCTCCAGTCCATTTCCCTTTCTTCAGTGAAACTAGTGAGGATGAGTGAAATGTATGAAAGAGCTGCCTTTGTTTTGGGATTTGATGACTTGCACCTCAAAGACAACCTGCAATCGAGCACAAAAATGTATAAAAAGTAAACCAATGTTCACATTTACTGCCAACACTTTTGCTTTTGATTTGCATGGAAGCGTAAATCAATATGCAACAAAGAGAAACATCCTTACTTTAATTCATTTCTGGCATTTCTCTGCACTTTTAGTTCAGAACAAAGATCCAGTTCATAGTTTTCTATCTCTTCTTCAAAAGAACTATCAAAACAAAACATTCTTTGGTTAGTTGGATTCACTGAGTTGTGTCATTTGACCATGATTCCAGCATTTAAAAAATCAGCTAAATAGTAAAGGACTGCTAATATCTTACAAATGTACACGTCACACTTATTAATGTGCTTTTATTTTAAGCTAATACAAAACAAGCAGTCTCTATTATTCTTTGGCCTAAGCTAAGAATTGCTCAAATCTTTATTGATAGCCAGGAAAAAAATATTTATCAAAATTTGTTTTGGTCTTTTTGATTATTAATATTTAAGTGTCTGTCACCTAGGGGCTCTGTGTGTTAGTATCAAATGATCATTTTACTGAAATTACAGTTCTGAAATTCCTTTTTCCTTTGAGTCACCACCTGTTCCACTGAAAGTCCTCATGACTATAGACATTGCTGTCGGCATCACTGTCAGCATCATTGCTGCTATATCCATCGCCATCACTGTCAGCATCATTGCTGCTATACCCATCGCCATCACTGGTGTCATCATTGCTGCTGTATCTGTTGTCATCACTGCAATTAATATACACACCATTTAAAAAAATAGAACATAACAGATAGGAACATTTATAATGTCAACCTTGCTCTAATAAAATTGGTTGATGGTTGCTGAAAAACTTCAGTGGTGCTGTAATTTGCTTTGTAATGCAATGAAGTTTAACATTTTGCTTTACCTGTTTTAGTGTCATCAAGGAAGATCAAAATGCTATGCTAATTTTAGTCTGAACAAACAACAGATCCCAGTAGTAGCTGTTATTGTGGCGATACTGACTGAAATCGTTTTTGAATGTGTAAATTTGCAGTTTGTCAATAAAAATAGCAAATAAAAGATATTCATTCAGATTCTGAAGCAAATCATATTTTTGTATTTGTACATCTGTCCACTCGCTTGAGTTTTAGAGCTAATTTTAGAGTCACTCTCATTAAGTGACATATTTCAATGCATAATTAAGCGATGTCCTACCTGCAGCTGGTGGAATCTCTCTTTGCCCGACTCGGCACTGTAACACTAAATCAGAGAAGAATCTCAACCAGTCAAAAAAATCGGAGCCTTCTGTACAATCAGCACTAAGTAAGATTAAAGTATTTCATGCCAGTCCCAATATATACATCTATACCTTAAGGAATTTAAATGAATACCAAAAAGACAACAGAGAATTTGGATACTCACACAATCTTCAGCAGGCAGGGACTGGTCTGCATAAGCCGAACAATACTGACAGCACCCTCAACTGTCAGGAATCTCAACGCCAGATGGATTTCTTTCAGACCAGGAATAGTGTTAATAACCGACAGCAGGGCAGCCACACACTGGTCATATTCTGCACAACTGAAATATCAAAAGACACATGTTTAATTAGTTTCACTGATTGATTGATTTAATGAGATTAGTTAGTTAGTTAGTTAGTTATATGTTCATGATGTTACTCACTACACAGTCAGGCTTTTCAGGTGTTTGTAAAAATGGAAGAATTGCTTCCATTCTGTGCTGTAGACCTCCGTGTTGTCTGTCATGATGAGGCTGATACAGGGGACTACTGTGTGAGAACTCAGTGTTTCCTCAAAAGTAACACCAAGTGTCCTACATGAGATGTCAGTCATTAAAACATTATTTAATTGGTGAAAATATTATTTGCTAATTTTCTTTAATCCTGATTGGTAGAACAAAATCCTATATGCAATTCATTCTACCCTGGGACTAGAGAGGTACAAAATAATTTTAAGACTATGAAGGACCACTCATAAAATAAAATGACAGACAAAAAGAGAACAAGAGAGGAGGAGAGGCATTTGGACTACCTGTTTAGCTTTGCAATCTCTTTGCAATTTTTAGCCTTTCTTCTCTCTGTTGAATTCACCCATCCCAACCCTGTAGTATATTATGTAGTGCTTATTGTAAATAGCATTTCAGTGTGTTGTCATTGTTGGTTTTATGTCTATATTAAACACAAATGTTTCTGCCTACTAGCAGCTGAGGTGTTATTTTGCCATTTAATTGTACAACATATATAAAAGTTGGATAACTGTAAGTGGAAGATCAGAGAGTGAGTCTGCTCCCCAGTGTTTTTTTTAAGACATACCTTAATTTACGGATATCATTTCGGTACTGCAAATGACTGCATCCAAGAAGTAGGAAGCAACTATCCCTGAGAGAGAGAGAGAGAGAGAGAGAGAGA
Source organism: Brachyalestes nurse (assembly GCA_037974405.1). Lineage (NCBI taxonomy): Eukaryota > Metazoa > Chordata > Actinopteri > Characiformes > Alestidae > Brachyalestes > Brachyalestes nurse. The sequence continues at coordinate 12,156 of JBBPCY010001416.1, forward strand.
GAGAGAGAGAAATAGTTATTCATTTTAAATACAGTAACACATCGCTTTGGAGAGTCTATTAATCCTGTTAAAGAACTGAAAAATTATAAAGTACCACCAAATAGAATCAATCACTATCTATAAGTTTTAACCTTGTTCATTTATATCCTCGGTCAACAATTGTTGTAAAGTGTATTTTCCCTCTGCTTTTGTGAAAGAAAGGCTGCTATATATATATTAGCAGCCAAACCTTTTAACCTTACTGTTACTTATCTTTCACAAAATCACAGGGAAAATACACTTTACATATATACATATGTACACACAGTAAACCAAGAGCACCTGTGTACAGTGAAAAACCGTGTTGTTGTTATGTGGTTAAGAAAATGCCTAAAAAGCCTATTTTTCCATTACCCTGAAAGAAAATGTAAAGGTAAACCTGTATTTGAACTGTACAGTTTACACGGAGTACAGCATCGTTTCAACATCCCAAGATGCGCTTTATTTGTGTTTCTCTACCACAGTACCAAAAAAATGTATACTTATTTTTTATATGGAAATGTGGCTGAATTTATGCTAATGTTTATTTTACATCATTAGTCAATTATATACTTAAATGTGTGAAAATTTATATATTGCCACAAAAAAGCTACCACGCCCCCTCGTCCTCATGCTGGGTTGCTAAGAGACTGAGAATGACTGGAGAGTAGATAGCAGGAGAGCCCATGGTGTGGTTTTGTTTCCCTTTCTAAAGTGCAATGTATTTAAGTTAAATAAAAGCTCCTCTGTGCACTGGCTCTGGTGTCGCTGTGTGTTCTGGTAGGTGGATAGGCCTCCTGGGAAAATATGTATATAGCTGTGTTGGGTAAGAAATATGTATCCGGATGTCAGATTGACTTACAATTTGGCATAATGGGCAGAAAGTACGTTTTAGAATAATTAAATTAAAAGAAAGTCTGACCGTAAAGCATCTCCTCTGACCATTCCCAGGTTTTCACATCTGTTGTCTGCTTCCAACCTGCCAGGCAGTAAAATAAACATCAAATTCACATTTTAAAGAGAACACAACTGAGGTAAAGAGAATATATTTCTTAACAAACAAAAAATTATTGTACATCAAGAACTGTAGACTTGAACAGGCCTGGAAGAAGGAAACAATTCTGACTGCCCAATCTTCATGCAGCTCGCTCAAGTGTAATATAATCTCCATCAAATCAGGCACAGAGAGGAGAAGAGGCAGGAGTGAATTTCTGCAGGAACAAATTGTTATAGTTATGAAATATGTATTACAGTAAACCCCCGACATTCACAGGGGTTACGTTCCAAGAGCACCCGCGAATAGTGTAAACAGCAAACTTGTGATATGGTAAAAAAAGGCTTAAAAATGCCTATTTTTGTAGCTTACACTGAACAGCTGTCTCCCACAGTTAATTCATGCAAGCGTGTTTTCTTTGGTATGCACTGTCATTTTCTTTGGTATTAGGAGGGTAACGTTAAATACAGTAATTTAGTCGCGACGCGACTTCCAAAAAATGTGTATGTCTGCGCCAAACATTTAGCCAATGACTGTTTCCTCAACTTGGGGCAGTACAGAGTTGGTCTTGCTGAATGGCTGAAAGTCTGGATCAGTACCATCTCTCCCTGGACAAGTAAGTGAACTGAACGCCATATAATTTAATTTTGTTGCTTTGCTCTATATGGTTACCAGACTTTATACTCTTAAAATGTGGCTGTAACGTTAGCGCTGCAGCTAACAGCTAACAGCCCAGTTAGCAGGCTACTGTCGGTAGATAGCATCAGATATATGTGTGAATGATGCATGAATACACACATTAACTTGAGTGTTGTACTTTGTTTTTTGGATAACCGTGTTGCTGTTAGTGTTATGCCACGCAACTCATTGAAATGACTGAGTGAGCACCTCTGCTAACCAGGGTGATCAGGTGAGAAAGGGTAGAATTTGAGTCTTACAGTAACGGGGCTATTGGCACTGATCTCAACTGCTTGGCTATCAAGGAAATGTCCTGAATCTCACTACAGATGAATACAACTCAGCATGTCATGGGACCTTTAACTTTCTGTATACATTAGACATCTCATTTAAACCAAAAAGTTATATTTTGGTCTCACCTGTCCACAAAACATTGTCCACTTTTCTGTCCTTTAACAAACTGCAGTCAGGAACAATGTTCTTTTTGGAGAGCAGTTGATTTCTCATTGCAACACTGCCATGCAACCATTCTTGTCCAATGTTCTCCTGAAAGTGGACTCATAAATCCTAACATTAGCCAGCGTGAGAGTTGGTTAGAAATGACCCAGGTTTGTGACCTTGTGGACTATTACATGCCTTGCTCTTGGAGTGATTTTTGTTGGTCGACCACTCCTGGGAAGACTTACAATGGTCTTGAATTGCTTCCATTTTCACACTCTGTCTGATTGGTGGTAAAACTCATTAAAGATGGTTATGTAACATTTCCAACTGGATGAGCATCAACAATTCTTTGAGGCTCATCATGACATACGTTTGATGAACACATTTGAACAAAGCAAGACATTTTATAATTTTCCTCAATTAATAAATCATGTATTATATTTTGTCATTTGTTTTCTTTCTTTTCTACTTGTAATGCAATTATGGTGGAACTGTAAAATCAAAGCAATTACTCATAAAAAATCGGATGATGTTTCAAGTGTGTTTATGCAGATTTATTGACATTTCTAAAGAGTTTACAAACTTTAAAGCACCAAGGTATGTCCATACATTCTGTCCAAGATATAATGATGTGCACCTGGTTGGAGCATATTTACTTAACTTTTTTTATTGTACCATTAGGGAAATTTAGCAAGAAGTGAGAAAGTAAAAAGTGAAAGCAATTGAGAAATGGTATTCTGTAGCCTTGTAGTTTAAAACATTGCTACAATCTCATAAGTTGATTAACTGTTAATATTTTTTATGAATGTTTACACTACTCTGAATTCTTAAAGTGGTGCCCATTGACAGTTTTGGATTCCAGCACCTGTGAGCCACTGTGTGTTCATCTGAAGTTTGAAAACGATTCTTGTTATTCCCAGGGAGCTGTGAACGGTAGAGATGACTAGAGTAGAAGAGGATTGCTTAAGGCAGCAAGTGAATCCTGGGAGCAGTGGCCTGGTCAGAGTAAAGGCAGGGTAGCGTCCATCCTCATGGGTTTTGGAGGAAAACAGCCTGGCTTTTTATAGTGCAGTGGCTAGGCGGGGTCACTGAGTCCGTGTGGCTGAGAGAATTCAGCTGTGCGGGAGTGTGGCTTCCTTCCAGTCCGGAGAGAGAGAGGAAGAGAGAGGTATGATGGACATAAAGGACAAAGACAGAGAACAGCAAAAATGAGAGAGAGAGAGAGAGAGAGAGAGAGAGAGAGAGAGAGAGAGAGACGAAGAGGAAGAATGGGGGAGATAGGGCTGAAGGAAAGAGACAGAGAGAGAGAGAGAGAAAGATAAAAAGAAAGAATGGGGAGATGAGGATAAAGGACAGAGAGGGAGAGAGATTCAGGACAGAAAGAGGAGGGAAAGAGCTAAAAACCAACTTCTTTGACCAAAAGGCACCACTTGATCGACATGCACACCAACAAATCACATGCACTCAGACCCCAGACTTAAACCCTACTGAAAGTCTGTGAAATTACTTCAAGATTGTAGCCCACCAAATATCACCATCCAATTTCATTGTACTTGAGCAGTTCTGTGAAGAAACTGGATCGGAAATCGGGAAGGACTGAAAGACATAATCTGATCCGATAAAAAATGTGGCAGAACGTGATTTGCGACGTGCATAACGCGAGAAGATGCATCACGTGATAAGAGTTTCTGTTGTGTGTGAGATTTGCCAACATGCCAGCAGTTTGGAGTTTCTTCAGACTAAAAGAAGAAAAAGCCAAAATGTTTTAGCCTTGCCTGAGTGTCCCAATGCTTTTGTCCACCAATAATAATAATAATAATAATAATAATAATACATTTTATTTGAAAAAGCGCCTTTCAGAACACTCAGGACACTGTACACAGCAAAAGAATAAAAGAACAATAATAATAATAATAAAAAAAAAAAAATAATAATAATTACAAGATCACTAAGATTAAAAAGCATATTGAATTTAGACAGGAAATGAATCAGAGAGAGAAAGCATGTTTAAACAGAAGGGTTTTGAGTGAGGATTTAAAGTGTGTAAGTGAAGTGA
>JBBPCY010001454.1:0-13239 GCA_037974405.1 Brachyalestes nurse
AAAGAGAGAGACAGAGAGAGAGAGAGAGAGAGAGAGAGAGAGAGAGAGAGAGAGAGAGAGAGATAAAGAAAAAAAGAAATCATGTTCACATGATTTAGTACTGCATCTATATTTTGAACACAGTCCTAACCATGATGCAGCAACTGATGGGGACACCTCTTATCCAGTAGGCAAAAGCATTGTGCACAATCTGCAGACACACCTAGCTGTGCAGAAAACACAGCAGCTGTGCCGAACAGAAATACAATAGCTTGGCTTGTTTGTCGAGCACATTTGTCCAAAAAGACAATATAGGGCTCTCTCTCTGTCGACACACAATGACTCAGTGTGCACCAGAGGAATGCAAGAAAAATGTGCGCTTCATTTAGGGACCTTGGCATTGTAAGGCACTCATTACACATAAACACTACCGAGTGACCGTTACATCAGTCAGAGCAGCCCCCCCTGAATACAGCTCTGTTAGAGATGGAGATGGACCTGGACTACGCTGTTATAATAGAGTACACTAAAAGCCCTGTTCATCTAGAAGACTGGATTTGCCCAGGAAGAAAATAATGGCCTTGACATTGTGGCCCTGTTCCATTACCTTGTTAAACATCCACTATGGTTTATGTGCCAATGTGGCCATCTCACAACACGCAAAGGTCGACAAGGTCAATGGCCTCATCCACAGTATCTACGCAGGCCTCAGGGCCTCAGTGTGAGTAGGCACGGTGTTCACACACATCAGTTTCACGCTGTGCTGCAAAGCTGTCACCCTCAGCCTCGGGTTTCATTAGCGCACATAGTTAAAGTCTGCAAACCGGCAATGGAGGAGAAGGCTTGGGATGAGTGTTGATAGTGGCCCGCTGTGCTGTTTGAGTGTGAACCCTAATCCTCCCTCAAGACAGCACAGTCTCTGCTGGGAGGCATGCCTGAGAGAGTGCTGTCACGCCTTAGCACGGCCGAATGCAGCATAAGCCCCGAGTTCAGACAGCTAGCTCAATCCCAGTGCTCCTATTACAACACCTTAGAGAGACAGGCTCTATTTTACACTTTTTCCAAGACATGGTGTGATACATTTTGTTTTCCCGTGCCAGCAAAAGGATACCAACAAGGCAGCCTTAAATATTACCTGATTCCATCTTATTTTTCCTTAAAAAAAATAAAGTTTGGAAATGGGGTGTTTTTAATTGAGGTACCTCACTTCTGAAGGTGATCAAGCTGATCGAAGAAACACTCTGACTTATGGGAAACAAAAAGCCAACAATATCAACTGCGCCTTTTTTAATTAGTTAAACTCTTCTACACAGAACTATCGTTTAAAACTGCAAATGTAAAACTAGACCATTTAAAATGAAGAATTTAAGAACACCACTTATACAACTAATTTTTATGTGGCTACTGTTGGTTTTACACTTTTATATTTATAAAGCAATTCTGTGCTTTACATGTATTATGAATCATTCATGGATGTATGTATTAACAGCCTTAACCCCGATTCTTGATTTACAGTATTCTGTCAGTAATGACCTCTCCAAAAAATTATTTAATGATCAGTGTAAGACAGGGGTGTTGAACTCCAGTCCTGGAGGGCTGGTGTCCAGCACAGTTTGAAGGTTCTCTTCCTTAAACACATCCACTAAACCTGACAATTAACTGGCGAGGTAAACCAGGTGTTTCTGAGCAGGGAAATTACCAAAAAGTGGACCATGGTCCTCCAGGACTGGAGTTCAACAGCCCTGGTGTAAGATCTTCATAAATCAGTAAATGTTAAAATAAAAGTTATTTATGAATGTCTTAACCTATATAGACATGGACAGTGAAGAATGAATACTCATGCATGAGCACAGTTTGCATGGCAAAGTTGCCACATGTCTTGAACACAGTGGTACTTTGAAAGAAGCAGCAGCATCTGGTTCTATTAAAAGTGACCTAATCCACTGAAATTCAACCAGGCGTACTCCCTCTCTACTCTGTATCTGACCACTGAACCCACTGAGACTCACTCTGGGTGTCGGCAGCCGGAGTGGCAGCCGGTGTGTGTTTCAGGCTGGGGGCGATGACAGGCCAGAAAAACAGCTGGAGAGACACGTGGTCATAAACCCCCAACCAAACCTCTCTACTACAGCTCTACCTCCACATTTACAACTCGCAGAGGAGAGGAGCCGCATGGGAACTTGGTGTTCGCTGTTCACATTCCTCTACTGTCTAAATGTTTATTCTCCCAATTACAGAGAAGAGGTCCTTCTAAAACTGAAAGGCAGGCAACACTCACAAACACAGACAGGTCATGAACATGGCCACAGCCCAGGCGTGTCTGAAGTGTCAGGGAGAGAATGGACATGTCAGCGGCACACTGGAGAGCAGCACTTAAGCGCAGCCAGTCAGGAGCCTGTCTCACAGCATAACTCGTGCCACTACAGGAGGAGCAGGCCAGAATGGGAAAGCCACTGTGAGATAAAAATCTGTGTGGGTGTTACACAGCCCCTGGACTTTACAGCAGAGGGAACAAAATACTTGTGCCTCTTCATGAATATAGGCTATAAATCGAGCCTAGCACAAACCTGACACTCCTTCTACACTGTTTCTTTTTCAGAGCGCAGAGTGCAGGCCCACTGTGCCCTTGATGGGGCAGATTCCAGCTTAATGAAAAACAGGCCATGTCTGAAATGCACAGCCATGGTCATCACACATGGTACCTTCAGTATTGCAGTCTGCAATGTAAAGGCAAAACTACAGGTTTGTACACGTAAAACAAGGGCTGGAACAATTAGCTGACAAAATCAACAACATTGATGATTTTAAAAATAACATCTACAACTTGTATTGTTTACTGGAAAAATGCTTTATAGTGTGCATCTCTAGAATTCAAATACACAACAGGAGGAGTGATCAATATGGTTTTCAGTGTTACAAGAACAAATCCAGATAGAATAGCACAGTACAATGTATTAAATCATTGTTGTTAAAAAAAAAAGCAGTGTTTCCAAACAGGAAACTTTACAAATGTTTTTCACTTCTAATAAAAGTTAATAAAGACATAATATAATTACAATAATGAAAATAATAATACAGTTTAAAATAATATTTGACTCTCTCTCTCCCTCTCATTCATTGTGCATTACAAGATTAGAATAAAATTAAATAAAAATATAGGAAATAAAAGAATACAAAGAAAATATTTTTTTTTTTAAATGGACAATGCAACATGGACAGATCATTTCCTAGCAGCACAAAAACATAAAAGCACCCATGACAGCACAAATCTTCTGGTAGTTAGATTAGAAAAATAATCATAAAACGAATTTAGAGAATTTAGATTATAGAAATAATCTGTTATCTGAAGCCACATTGTTTATGTAGCATAGGACCTTCTCATGTAGCAAAGGGCTAGCCGTCATGAATATAGGGTGCTGAAACACTCACTGACACTCAAACATCCACAAATCATTCTAGGACCACTTTTTCCATTATTAAAGTGTAGATTCATTATACTGTATTATACTACACCACTGTTCTTTTTTGGAATGTAAATATGTAAACTAAAGGGCTCAGATTACTCTCAAGTCCATTATCAAAATAGAAGGACAATTGCAGAAGACCACCCACGCTATATCTATAGTATACCCCCAAGGCCCTCTACCCTCCCCCTACCCTTTTCCCCCCTAAGCTACCACTCCATTTGCTCAATGGAGTGTGGCAACCAAAGCATTATCAAGCACTCCCTTCTACTAATTCTATTACAGAAATCCCTACACATTTGGTCTGGCTGCTAAAAGTATTTTTCACCTTTCTCATAATGTGAGGGCTAAACTGCAGCATAGCATCCATCAAGCTCAACCTGGGGTAATAAGGACATAAACTAGGTCAAAGCCTGATCTCCTATTGTATATCCAGAAATGGTGGTCAGACACCCCAGGAGCAAAGCTATGGCACTTTTGTTTTGGGAGGTTTTTCCCTTGTAATCTTGTATTAAAGATTCAAAAAATGACAACACATCACGACTTGAGGAGTTGCATTAGACAGCCATGGGGTATGCAGTAATGAGCCCAGGCAATACACCGGACCACTCCACATTCTAACTTTATCTATGAAATGAAATAGAGAAAATGCAAATCCAAAACAATGAAATTTTTTTCAGAGGATTCTCCTCAACTCCTCATATACACACACACATATATATATATATATATATATATATATCTCAACAGATGCAAGGCTAAACAAGCTTTCCAGAATTGTGGTAAAACCTCATTCAAGCATTCAAGCTAGGACATACACATTGCAGATTATGATGCCACGCACTGAGACTAACACAGACAAATTAGTTGCTGTCCTTTCCAGCCTGCTTAGTTGTGATTAGTTCCAACATAGTTTGTTTTAAACTGAAAATACAATGATAAGGAGCCACTCCAAACAAAAATCCCATGAAAGTTCTCTTTATGTTGAGTGGAATTTCGCAGAGCAGCCTGTAAATCGTGTGCAAAAGCGCAATGTTTGCCATTATGACTAATGTGATCTCTCTGTCCCCTGCTCTTGCTCTTTAGCTTGTCCTACCAGGATGATGCCACAAATCGCACCCACAGTCTCACCCTCCTCCTGTACACCGATTAATGACCTGTAATATGAGTCTCTTCACTGGGTATGAAAGACACTAAGAACATCTTCAGGAGACATGTGATCTTCTTAACCACCATAAAATATTCAGAACTATTTACAGTTAGGAGCAAAACATTTGAAAGAGAGGGATTAAGAGAGTTTCAAGCATTGGTATTTCAGTCTCTCCTCATAGGGATATTTATGGCTTAGTCAATAAAAGAAATTCTGTCCCAAATTGAACTATGCATAGGCGAAGTATGTGCGTGGAAGAACAGGGAAGCTTCATCACTGAGGAAACACCCAGCCATACTGCAAATACTTCGTCTGCCTGAGGAATATTCTGAATACACTGATGTAAATCTAGTCAGACAAGTGTGGAAAACACAATGACACGGTCAGCAAGTAATGTCTCGCAGAGGCAGAGCGTCCACTACAAATGCCATTACTGACAACGCTGAACAAGAACAAACAAAGATGCTTTATGCACTGGCATAGTGATAAATGAGAGTGGAATCGACTGACTTTATTTAGTTATTTCCTAATCACAGATATGTTAACCTACTGAGACCCCTGCGTTCACACATGTAGACTTTATTACATTTTAGATTGCTCAGCTTTATACTTCATTCTGCTCAACTTAGACCTCTTGTACATTTTTGTAGACCTTTTTAGGTTAGGGCTGCACGATACATAACCTGCTTATCGTTATTGTGATACTGATCTCTATACTAATGATCTTGCAGAGGGTTGCAATATGCAAATGAACCTCATCAATCACAGTGCTTTTTGAAAGGGTGACCAATCACAGTTGCAGGTGAATCATATAAACATCTCTTACGTTTCCTACAAAACATCAGAATTTTTCATATCTCTGCATAAATACGACCTAACATTCTAAAATTTAGATAAAAAAGGGAGTTTAAACTAATTAATCAAATGCAACAAAAACATACCTAGCCATTAAGTTATTGAGGAAAATGACCATCATTACCAAAGTGGTTTGAAGGTGAAATTCAAATCAGGGGTTGTGAATCAATGGAATGACAATCAGGTGTAAGGGACCGCATGGTTTTTTTTGAGGACCACAGAAAAGTGTTCTTGATGGTCATCAGGCTGAAGCCTATGAGTGGTCTTCCAACAAAGATCACTCCAAAAGCAAGCATTTTCATTCATCAGCTAGGAGGGTTCATCTCGCAACAAAGGGAGGTCGTCTAGTTTATTGATTGAGTGCATGCAAAAGTAAAAAAAAAATTTCAGACATAAAACATGTTGAGCGTCTACATTTGGGGTAAGGGAAAAAATAGCCTGAGACTCTGCAGTACTGCATAAAGTCACTCTCTGTATGCCTTTCCTGTCCCTGTGTTTGATTTGCATGCCACGGCATTCACTAGATTATTGGTCTCGTATTTCCTCCTGCAAACCAACTGCAGATCTCATAAGATTCACAACCAGAGAACAGTGCAAGAAAACATGCAATATACTGTGTGATTAGCTGTGTATGTGTATGTGTATGTGTAGGTTTGCGTGTGTGTGTGTGTAGGCACGGACACAGCTGCTGTGTCTTGCACTCATCTGCACAAAACAGCTTTACAGTCTCTACAGTAAATCTGCAGAGCAGTAAAAGTGACTTAAACTAGCGGGAATGCAGGCGTATTAAGACAGCACGCCCCCTCTCTGTTTCACACACCATTTAAAGCCCCACTAAAGCGTGTTGATGAATATATACGTCTGTCTAGAGACGCTTCTCTGGCAGTGTGATTTTTTTTTTAGAGCAGTGCAGTCCCAGGCTTAGCCTAATACTTCATCCTCTGTAACAGAAATAGCATTCGGGAAGCACAGGCTTCCCCAAGCCAAGTCTTGTGATAAGGGACTTTGTGTGTGCAGTTAATATTGTCCCGCAGAACTTTTTTCTGCTTCGTCAATATAATGAAGCATTCCTTAGCTGCTGGTGCTGAACATGGCAGGTAAAGTGGGTCAGAGTTAAGCCTGGCTCTTCCTATGAAAGGAGGGGCCTTAAATCCTCCCAGCATCTCCACTGAGACTAAACAGCCCATACAACAGCTGGATTAGTCTCTCTCTATATACATTTTCATGCAAGGGGTGCTTAAAAAGTCTAAAAGTTGGGTCATACAATTAAAATAAACCTCAATCTGTTTACCACTGTAAAGCATTCAGGCAATTAGTGTTCATTAGGTAGACACAAAGCAGCCTGGTGAGTCTGGTGGATTTTGTCATGCAATGTCTCCTCTAAAAAGAAGAATTCATTTCAATAATATGCAAAACAACAAACAGCAGACCGTTGTTTTTGCAAAAGTAGTGGCAGGTCATCAAAAAAACAGACCTGAAAAAAGTAGTACTCAAAAGTGGTTGACAAACATGTGATCCCTTTTTTCTTTTTACTAACTGCTTTATCTAAGCACTTTATTAGCTTTTACATACGGGATCCCATTTTTTAATCCAATAACTAGTTAGATAACTAGCTAGATTAAGCTTGATAAACAAACGATTCCTTTTGGACTGACAAAAACCGGTGTATGAAAGCGTAGACGCGCAAAAGTTTTGACGACCAATCAGCATGTTAACATACAAAATTCTGTTAGTTGTATTAGACAGCTTGCGTAGCTCAGTAGGTGGAGTGTATGAGATCACAAGTAACTGTCAGGTAACAGCCTGGAGCTCTTTTGCTCCACAATTAAGCCTCACAAATAATAAATCAATCAAACTCTTGAAGCTATGCCAGAAACAATCACTTCGCTCACAATCGCTTGCCACATCACATTCTGCTGACTGAGCAGCGAGATATAGACAATCTCACCTCTGATGAGAATAACTGCAGTAGTTTTATCTGACCTGTCAAACAGCCTCAAAAATACACACCATACAGGGTAGTCTGTAAGTATTTGGTCACTGCTAATTACTTCTGATTTGCCTCTGTACCTTAGCACACTGCGTATGAAATTAAGCAATGGACGCAGGTTTTTATGTTGAGAATCTCTATTGAGTAAACCATATAAAATCCCTGACTTTTACTTGCTTTGTTATCGAATACTGGGGGACCATAAGTCATTGGATATTCAGTTCTTCTGCCTTTTGAGTGTGATTGCTTCGCTATTTAAAGTACAAGAACACGGATGTACAGTTTCAAGTTCATTCTGGGTGTGGCATTTATTATTGGAGGACAGAGGAAAATAGTGCATAAAGGTTTTGCAGCATCCTGGACCATGCCTAGACAGACAACTCTTTCCACTGTACTTTGAAAAACAAAGAACTTGATTGAATGATCATAGTGACAACTTTAAATTGAGCTGCTTATTGCTAATGACAGTAGCAGGGCCGCCACAATTCCTTGATGAAAATCAATTTCTACAATTAAAGTACTTGATTAAAAAACATTGTCTTAGTGATTAGATTATTGAATGTTAAAATGGTTTTATTCTGAAATCACACTCTGAATATGAGAATGTTTCATATTGCAAGAGGATCAATTTTAATCAGGGCCTACATTTTTAACAGCAACTTTTAACCAGGGAAACTTAAATGAATAACATTGTTCTTGTAGATGTGGCAGACCAATTAATAAAAATCAAAGCATGACAGCACACCAGCAAGTATTCAAAGTAAAAAATATGCAATTGGAAAGTATGTTATTAGCTTTAATATGCTTGGAATGGCTGCACAGAGTGGGTCTAAGTAGTATTTAACACTGTGTGGGAAGTGAACGCACCATACTGCCAGCTTTGAGCGAGCATAATATTAATATTATTAATGGACATTAGTATTATCATAGTGGCGCTACTCTAATTACTTGAAGTGAGGACTTCTGTGTTAATTACTGCAATAATGATCAGGTGCTAGCGGAGGAGAACCTCCAACTGATGACAGACACAGCTCAAGCTCAAATAAACAAACAGCTGAGTACAGCCCTCAAAACATGTTTTTGCACCTGTTAGTTTTGTTGTTGTTGTTCATGCTTTCATGTTTTATTTAAAGAGCCACTGTAAAAACACGTTTCTTGTACCATCCGTTCTTAAAAATGCCATTCATTCCTAACTCCACACAACATAGAATTTAAGTTGGAAAAACTTAAAAAAACTCCAAATTTTACAGAACACTAGTTCTGCAAGGTCATAAAAATCAACACAGTATTGTTGTGTATTTCTGTTCAGACTGCTTTTTGGAGAGACATAATACACAGCAGTCAATTACAAAAGAGCTCATTTACATGCATCCGTTTTAAAAGCACAGCAGCAAATAGTTTAATTCTTAAGAGAGAATGAAAAATGGCCATGTGAAAATGAATTATTTTTTGGGGAATAAAGCCATGAGTCATTAAAAAGAATTAAGACAAATGTAAAATATGGGCTTCTTAGTGTTTGCTTCAGTCCAAATAATGGCAATAAGTATTACATTTTCTTTGTTGCACCGTAAAGCCATCATTTAAAGACTGAGGACAATGACTGAAGTAGCCCTATGTCTTTTTCTCAGATCTGTTTTCTCAGTAATGTTATTAAAATGTCTTGATACAGTAATGCTTTCCTAACCCTCGAGAACGATTTGGTCCTATTTTCGTCAAGAAATAGGTAGGATTTAGTTTTTGTTCTAAACTTGAAAGTTATGCCAGACTAAACAGTTATTCATATAATGTTGCTGCGACATAAACGGTTGCATTAGAAGCTTTGTTTAGTTAACTATTTAAAAATAAAATGAAGGCAAGGAGAGCTCTTGGGGCTTCAGAGAGAATCAAAAGCTTAACAACAGCTCCTCTTTCAGTTTTTCTCTTTTCGAATACCAAGTTACGAATACAACCAAAATTAATTACTGGACCTGTATTCAGCAGAGGAAAAAAAACAGTTCCAGTGTTTTGGTACCAAAGGTTCTGGTACTCTGTGCAGTGGAAAAAACCCTAAAGATGAATGCAGCAGAGAGATGGAATGAGGAAAGAGCGGAGAAGCAGCTGTTCACATCTTGCATGTTAGACAGGGTGGCATGAGCCTGTGTGGCTGGTAGTGGAACCGGCCCACTGGCCTCTACTGATGTATCAGCAAACAGCAGCAGGGGGGTGAATTCTGAATTAAACACCATTATTATAATTTCATGAATCCAGCTTAATTCATGAATCCAGCTTAATGTTCAGGCCTTCACTTTTTGCAAGACAGCGACTCAGACACACTGCTGCAGCAACTGTGAAGTTTTTCCAGAAAGTGAAATTTGCTTAAAGCATTGTCTGCCCTTAAACCCACTTAGTGAAAACATCACTAAATTCTGAAAAGTGTTACAGACCTGACCTGGCTGTAGACTGCAGACTTCAGGCAGCCTGACAGGCACTGTTTTTTCATTATGCTGATTTGTCTAGTTAGATGTGATCCTGTGATTTTTTTATGGTTCACCCAGAACACAAGTTGAATTAAAGCTACATATTCTACACTTCAACCTCATTGTCAATGTTAATGCAATATCCTGGAGAACAAAACTTCGGCCGGACAACAAAACCTGTGTCCTGCTTAATTTACAGCTTACAGAGAAAACAATAAAAGCCAAATGGTAAGTGTGAAATGAACACAGACGTGAAGAAAACACCACTGACCACTGTGTTAAAGCAATAATGAGGCACCCTGCAGACAAGAACACAGTAGAAACTCTGTTCCTTCATGTCTACTCTAAACAGTGAGGCTTGTGAGGTTCTCACAATGTAACAGAAACGTGTCAAAACAGTGGCCTGCACTCAGACACTGGAAGTTTACCACGTTCAAGATAATTATGGCTTTCTCTGCAGGCAAGAGGATTTACATACCACATTCTCACAGGAGGGCATACATCCTATATTTAGCTAAAAAAAACAGACCCTACAGTGGACAAGAAAGGGTGCTGCTCTGAGAGAAATTTCATCCCTAGAGCAACACTTCATACAGCTGACTGTTTATCAACAACAACTCTGTACATGCAAAGCAGTGACACGCCAAAAAAAGACTCAAATGTAGGACTGCTTCAGTGTTTAGTAAATAAAGTTGTAGGGAGGAGCAAAACAGTCCAAAACGGAAACACTCAACACCTAAACCGCATTTAGCAGAGCAGGTCTTAACCACAGTCGAGCAGGCACTGAAAGTACTAGAAGAAATCGAGTACGCTGTGTGCTCAAACTTGCAGGAAAAGTTGGGGACACTCACCACACACTGCGTGGAGGACTGAAGAAACACAGCTGTCCTGAACAAGCTCTTCTGTTTCTTCACTTCAGCTCAGACCATTCGAGAGGGCTCGAGGCGGACAGCTGCTCATCCCTGCGGGTGAAGAAAGTCGCAGAGTCCCAGTAAACCACGAAAACCCCTCACATCTCCACGCGCGTCCTGCTCCACACATCACACGCAGCTCACTCGCTTCATTCTTGCTTCGCGCAAAACAGAGTAATTCCTTCCCACCCAAATTCCGACTAGCCACGCCCCTAGTGCTGCGATTGGCTGATAGAACCGATATATTCTCGCTTCCTGCGCAATGATTGGTCGGTACTTTCGGATACCCCGCGAGAGCACAGAGCGGAGGCGGGGGGAGCGCAAAGTGGGAGGAGTTTACACACCAGTTTACAGACAAACCCCGCCCGCTTCGCTGTGATGGGTTGGAGAACATTCATAATTAAGCGGTAAATATTTTCCAGTTAAAGTACAATAGATAGATAGACAGACAGATAGATAGATAGACAGACAGACAGACAGGCCAGAGTGAAGTAATATATTAACTGCGCTAGAAAATGCACTAAATTAAAGGGAATTTTAAGCTGCGTAAGGAAAACCAAATCTTCTTTAATTAAATGTGTTTAACTAACTGATATTCTTTCCATGCCATTTCAATTTCGTATTCAACAGATTTACATTATATGGACAAACATATTGGGACACACGTGTTTTTCAGGATTTGGGCTAGGCCCCTTTCTTCCAGTGAAGGGAATCTTAATGCTTCAGCATATCAAGACATTTTGGACAACACCATGCTTCCAACTTTGTGGACACAATTTGGGGAAGAACCTTTTCTATTCCAGCCTGACTGTGTTCCAGTGCACAAAGCAAGGTCCACAAAGACATGGCTGGATGAGCTCAGTGAGGAAGAACTTGACTGGCCGCCTGAACTCAACCCCATCCAGCACCTTTGGGATGAACTGGAACGGAGATTGCACACCAGGCTTTCCCCTTCCAGCGTCAGTGTCTGACCTTATAAATATTCTACAGAATGAATGGGCACGAATTCCCACAGAAACTCAGGAAGTCTATGTATGTGAATGCAATATAATTAAAGTCCCTGTTGGTGTGATGGTCAGGAGTCCCAATACTTTTGTCCATATAATGTACTTACAAGCAGCACACCATTACTGCGTGTGAATTACTGGCCAGTCAGGATGCAGGGGGTGGGGTTTTCCTGTATACTGGTGTGTAAACCCCCCACTCTGTGCGGAGTCTCGTGCTCTCTGTGGGTCTCCAGCTCTGATCAGGAATGAGAAGGTTTACGAGGGGAGGAGGGGAGAACTGGGGGGCACCGACGGACGATACATAAAGGGTAATGTAATGCATAACAAAGCTTTACTCTGCTTTAATATTAAAACAGAAATGGTCTTTACATTTAAGTTTATGTGACTGTTGTGTCCATAACCATGTTAGCTATAATGGACAGGGGGTTTTCATTTTGAAATCAGTATTTACTTAGTTATCTAGTTTCTGTGCCCCTTCATCAAAAGTGTTGCACCAGTAGCACTCTCTACTTTTGTAATTAGGTGACAACTCTTCTTACACTTTGATAAATCTTAGTTGTCTTATGTTTCATTTATATGATCAGCCTCTGAAGAATGTTGCTAATATCTGCAAGATGAGATTACGCTATATTTTCTGCAGACATTCTCCCTGTTGACACCTGTGACATGAAAAATAATGATTTCTGTAACACAATCTGCCTCCTGCCCAGATAAACCTGAGTCACTGCCAAAGGCATTAAGTCATCTGTGAAATATGACACACCCTTGAGTATGAATGGTGCAGGACCGAGACACCAAATACACACACATACACACACACACACACACACACACACACACACACACACACACACACACACAAAGACACACCGCATCACACACAGAGCAAAACATGCCCAAATATAAATGAGAACAACAGTGTTGTCTCTTTACCTCTCCTTGTTTGATTTACCTCTAAAACCACATTCATGTCCCTTTTATCTTTTCAGACACACCTGCAATAACATTTTCTCTTTAAATGTAATGTTCATTAAATACCGGGCATGACAGGACACTGAGGTCTTCTGCAGGGTTAAATAACATTATAGGAGCACATGATAGTGCTGCAGCAGCAGCAGCATCTGTTCATTAATTCATCTGAGCCTCAGTTAGCACTAGGTCAGAGTTCAGTGGAAAACACACACCTTTCTTGTGCATTCATTTCCTGCTGCATTTAAATGTGCAATGAAAAAAACATGGACTGTCCTTTGGTAGCCAGTGTTTTATATCATAATTTCCACAAACCACATGAAGAAAAATGAGTACATTTACTTACACTTCGTTTTATTTACAAAGTAATTGATTCGTGTGTTCACGGTTTTTTGTGCCTGGTGTGTTCAGCAAATGATTTATCTTTGGAAAATGTTTTATTGGGGGGGGGGGGGGGG